>CAKKLC010004629.1:0-10605 GCA_918559645.1 Ceratonova shasta | reverse complement strand
TTTTTTTATTCCTTGAACTATGTCATCTCTGACATCAAGATGCTTGTTGAAAGTATCGTATAGGATATAAGATATAATCTTGAAAAAAGAATCGCCGTCTTGACTTGCAAACATCCATTGATCAAAATCTATCATCATTTTGATCTGATCATCATTTTTTAAACTAATGATCTCGTGTTCATTTATTTCTTGCCCTGTTAACAATTTCTTTAGTGGTTCGTGCAGATTATCTATATTAAAATGATCATCCCACAACCTCACAGATCTCGAAGCTTTTCGTTATCATATTTGAGTCGATTTTTTTGGCAAAATCGTTACATATATCAGTAACCAGTCAGTAAGAAGGTCTTTTGAAATTTCCTGCTTTAGTTCGGTTCTGTTCGTCTTCAATTGCTTCTGTCATCCATTCATTAATTCTGTCTCCATAGTATTGTTGAAATGATCGATTTATCGATACATCTAACATTTGTAACAAAGGGGTCATGTCTTTTGGTACAAAGATAATAAATACATTATATTTTATTTATTTTTCAGCTAGGTTTAAGTGTGTAGAAAACGAATCAATGATTACCAACACCGGCTCTCCAGCGAATCTAGTTTCCCATCTCGATAGAATATATTTCTCAAAAAAAGAGCATGTAAGTTCTTCACTCCACATAATGGTCTTGTTCACATCTACAAATACATTTTTTTTCGTATCTGCAGGTTTTTTTTAGGTTAGAAAAAAGGCAGTGGTTTCCAACAAATCTTCCATCAGCTGAAATTATTGGCGTATAAGTGAAGCGTGCATGTGATGTAGAAGCTTTAGATAGTAACACGTTTCTAGAACCCTTTAAAGTTAGTGTCTTATTGTTTTCCTGCTCAAAATATCTAGGAACCTGATCAAAGTTCAATATGTTCTTAGGTTTGATATTGTGATTCTTTATTAAGTCTCGTTCAGTGTTTATGAATTCAATTGCCGAAGATTTTGCGTTTTTGGGTATAGATATACACAATGTTTGTGCACGACAAACTAGATTGTTTCTTTTTTTAAAATTGTTATTGAAACCATCAGAGGATTTAAAGTCACAAATTTTAAGGCCTTTAGCCATATTTGATGCTTTAAGTTTCAAATATTTATCCTTTACAACTAATTTCTTAGAATTCATAGTGAGAACCCAATTGTAAAGATTCTTGTCAATATCAAAAAAAAATGTACTTCTTCCTGATTTGCCTACCTTCCTCCTCTTGATTATCGAAAGAGAATTGTCGGATAATATATCAAGCATTTCGTTTTTCTTGTTAACCCACGTGTAAAGCATTTTTTCTGATATCGAGTATTTTCTTGCAATATCTGCCTGCTTCTTCAAAGATCCATCTTCATTTCTTGCCTCATATTCTCTTACCACGTCAAGCTTAAACTTAATAGTATAGCTTTTTCTTGTAGCTTGGTTAAGAATATTTTTGTCATTTGGGATTTAAAAATTTTGTAAAAATATTAAAAAAATCTCCAAAATAAGAAAAATCTTTACATTCGAAAATATGAAAGAACATTTCTTATTCTCGAGATTAAGAAACTTTCTTATTTTCGAGGGAAGACAGTAGATGTTTGGATATATAACTATTCATTATAAGTATAATAAAGAAAACGGTAAAAAAATTGTTATTTTTTTATAAATTTAGTAAAAATTTATTCTAAATAATTGTTCTTTCATTTAAAATTTCTGTTATATTATACATCAGTAATTCTTGTACAAGGAACAAATTTTTACACAAACCTTTTTGGGCTTTTTTAAATATTTTTATTTTTTAATTTTGGGCGTTTCTTCTTATTTCAAAAAAATACTGGTTTTGGAAATTTCAATGTTTAAAATATTTTTGAATTTAAATTTATTATTTACCTCTTGATATTTATTAAACTTAATACCTCTTATTATATATCCGATTTGTAACTAACTTAAATTTTCTACTAAATTTTATTATTGTGTACGTTGCTTATAAAATATAGGTTATAATTAGCGGTAAAATAATATATAAATAAGTTTTACATAGAATAATTTGCATCAAAAAAAATATCAATTAAAAAAATCTGATTCTTTGAAAAATAAATATGATCAGTCGTATGATAGGTTTTTGAGAAATAAAATGTTTTTTTGTATGATTAATGAAAGTTTGCTTAGGAAATATTATTAAAATAACAGAAAATTTAAATTTAAGGAACAGCAATTTAGATTCATGGCTTCCATTTCATATAATCTTAATTAAATGGTTCTCAGGTACATTTAACAATTAAAGTGATGATAATTTATGAATTATTTCGGACAAATGTTAAAATATATATTTAAATATATTTAGTAACACATTTTTAAATTTATTTATTAAAATATTTTAAAATTGGATTATTAACTGAGATTTAATATTAAGTTCTTTTTTGCTTGAAATAACTGAGAAAACTATTTAAATTAACCTAGTTTTTTAAACTTATCTTTTATTTTGTAATAAATAATTAATTTCATTATTTAATGATTTAGATATTTATAAATATCTACAAAAATGTATTAAATATAAATTTAAAGTTGTAATTAATATGAATTCTTTATCATTTCATTATTTTTATGTTTAGATACTTAAAATCTGTTATAAGTGGATTCCAAGTTATAATTTATAATTAATAAACGAATTAATTATCACAATCATCAAATAACTCGCTGGCGAAATCTTGCCCATAGACCAAGTGATGGAAAACTCGAAAATTTTTTTGACGCTCCAACTCACCCAGGATCTTTCAAGATTTGACATATAATTATAAAAAATAATTAAAATAAATAAAATAATATATTTATTTAAACACCAATCATACCAATGATCCAGAGCAATTAAATATTCAATATTATCGAAAAATTCAAATGAGTCAACAATAGATTTACCGTATTTAATGGACTATAAGGCGCACCTTCGATTAGTTATCCGATACATTTACGATAAATTACGTTACTTAAAAACAAGAATTTTATTCAAATCATTTATTCATCTTCTTCAAATCCTCATCTTCCGTGTCAAAATTGAATAGGTCCTTAATCACTGACGCCAAGTCATTGTCATCCAGTACTGCTTCTATCAGTTTTTGCTTATCATCAACTTCTTCAATTAGACTACCACCAATAATACCGGCTTTCACAAACCCATTCACAATTATTTTAATGTTTACTTGGCTCCATGCTTCTTCAATCCACTGAGAAATCAACTGTTAGCCGACACATCTCTGTCGTCCAGATTTGGTAAATGAATGCTCACCACTGACCATCCACTCTTCCCACATGATCCTAAGATTTGCCTTGAAGGATCTATTGACACTAATATCGAGAGTTGGAGCTGCTTAGTTAATCCCCCAGGAATTACTGCAATCTCTGTATTGGCTCTCTTGATTGCACTTTTCACTCTATCGGTTATATGTGATTTTATAGAATCAAATATTAATAAATATTTATTTAACTTTATAAAGAAACTATCCGATCTTCTCCTCTTAATCACTTGAAACCATACCAGCATCATATTTTCATCCATCCTTACCTTTGGATTAACCTGAACTACCACATCTGAAGGAAATTAAACGCGCGGCAGCGTTTTCCTTTGAAATATTATTAAAGGTGGTAATTTTCTTCGATCAGCCATACAAGATAAAATAAAAGAAAAACATACTCTTTCATTACCGTTGTCTTGATTGAGATTGTACTAGTCCCAGAGCGGTCAACTGTTCAATTCATTGGAATGTCAGACTTTAATGAAACCTCATCCATATTAACAATATAACTGGGTTGAATCTTATTGTTGATTATACTGTATTAACAGAATGCATGAAATATATCAAACTTCTCTATAAAGTCCTCTGGAAGTTGCTGCAAGACTGTAGTTTAAGAACAGATGGAAAGATATCGTAGTTTTATAAACCGAAAGCACCTTGAATGCCGTCCCAAAAACTCACTTATATTTATTTCCTTTTCAATGGAAAGTGCTTTTGCCCGAATAGAGATATTTGAAACACTTCTTCCAGCTGCCCTGTGTGATAATATCCAGTCTTCTAAGACGTCCTCGAGCTGTAGCTACCTAGCAATGTTTCTACGAAATCTTTTCTTCACTCCTTTAAACTGATGCATTCTGTTCTCCATGCACACCTCTCCCTCACCGTTGATTCGTTCACTTCAAACTCTCTTCCTGCTGCTCTATTAAAATTTACATTAACAAAATCTATCACTTTTAATTAAAAAGTAACTGTACATGAAAAACTTTTCATTAAACCATAATTATCTTTAGAAATATTTTAATTTAAATTTTAAGGTTTAGGATAGATAATTAATGTAATTAAATTACCACGTGACTAACTCTAATTTTATTTAAAAATTAAACTAACAAAAATCTAAATTGGTTAATATTCTGACACAAAAAAATAAAAAAAAATCGAAAAAATCCATGTATAAGGCATATCGGCATAAAAGGCGCGGATATTATTTTTCTAAGATTTTATGTAAAATGGTGCATCTTACAGTCCGAAAAATATGGTAAGTTTATGCTACTTTTGAATATTTTTTTCTACTGGGTTCAATTTTACCATATATATTGCTCATATAAGAGAACAGTTGTTTTCTTCTTTCATTTTATTAATAAGACGACCTATATAAGAATGATAAATTTCATTTTTATCATTCCACTGACTATGCAAAGCTTCAAAATTATTACTAGTTATGGTAATAACATTTTTAATTGTTTCAAAGCAAATCCAGAGGTCCTTCTAAAAAATTTAATTTTTAATCATTATCTTTTTATTATTAAACACTCCAACATATGTATTTTCTAATTATTCAATAAAATCAGATATTTCTTCAACTCTATTAGCTTCTATCTAATTTTGAATCAAAAAATAAAACTCTTCAACTTTATTACATGGAACAAATAATAAATTGAGGAAAAATCTAACAGTTTTTTTAAATATTTCATTGTTTTTATATAAAATACATTTTCCACTTTCATTTATGAGTCTCCAAATACTTTGTTCAAAATGAAAAAGACAAATATAGTGCTTTGAAAATAAGAAAACTCTTTTAAATGATTTTATTCAAAGCTATTTCAAAATCAAAGGTTCTAAAAATGAAATTTAAATTATGTAATTCATTGATTTTTTCAAAAGCTCTAATATATAATACTTCTGTTTGGGTTTCATCAATATATAGAATAAAGGAACAAAAATTCCAAAAATTTTTCCTTATAATACAACAATCTGATAAAATCCACTAGGTGCATTTTTAAAAGTTTCATCAACTATAACAATTTTTATCGTTTCTATAATTTTTTTTTTAAATCGCTTGAAAATATCACAAATCTTTCCTGATCAGATATATTGATATTGCATTGCAGAAATAGATTTCCCCATGTATCTTTTCTGAACTTTGCAGGCATATCCTGCGTATTAAAAATAGGAAAGTGATTATGCTTATTCCTTACCTTTTTGACTCTATCAGACAATGATCTTAATTTAGCAAGTAAAAGTAAATCAGGAGGATTTAGCTTAGAAATTTTAGTAATTACCATGCTTGATCATCTTTCAGAAGAATTTTAAAGATTTTGATTTTAAAGAATTTTTCACTTTATGAATTTTACATTTTTCTGAGTTTTCTAGTTGATTATGAGGTTCTTCACGAATAACTTCTTTTCTATAATTTAACGTAATAGAACCTCTGCAACACCTATTCTGACGATAACTTTTAAATACTTCATTTAAATAGTGCTTTAGATATATCTGGTTTTTATAAATTATTAGCTCATTTCCTTGCTGAGACTTTTAAAATTCTTTTTCCATAGTCTTATTTTTAAAAAATTTAATTAATTCCTGGGCAAGTCGAGTATCAACATTTTTTTCTATTTTTCCCCCGACTAGCCTATGGGCGAGTTGGCGCAATTTCCTTTAAATCTTTTATAAATGGATTACAAGTTTAACTTTATAATTACTAAAAGAATAAATTCTCACAATCATCACATAACTTATTAAAATACTAAAATAAAAGTTTTTTACTGGTCAGAATATTTAACAACACTTGTTGCTTAACGAAAATTTACTTTATTCTTTTATAAGGATGTATAGTAAAATTTTTAAAATTTTATTTCAAAAAATGCTTTATTTTTTTTTAAATTTATAATAATTGATTTTTTTCTTTTAATATTTTCTCTTGTCAAATATTTTAAAACAAAAATTATTAAATGAACTAGTTTAATTATGTTAATTTTATTAATTTTATTAATAAAAAATAGAATAGTTGCGTTCCTCATTAATGGAAGAAATAAGATTAAAAATGTATAATCTCATATATTATTAAATTTATGAACTTTAATCATATTAGAATATGATTAAAATATAACAAATAATATCTGTTAAGGTTTGCTCTTTATAATTTTAAAATTTGTTAAAACTAATGAAATAATGTTGGAACAGTTTTAATAAATCCATTTAAATTATTATTTCTCATGTATATGGGTAGTAAAAAATATAATATATTTAGCTTTAATATTTAAATATTTATAATTTGAATTGATAACAACATAAAGAGATAATTATATGGGTTAATAAAAAATTTTCAAAAAAAATTATTTATTAAGTAATTTGCATTTTTAAAATATTAAATAAGTCACATTTACAATCGAGTTATAAAAAATAATAATAAACTTATGTATTTAAATAATCAATACCTACAACCGATAGCTAAATAATATTTTTTATACATTTATAAATTTTGTTCAAAAATTAATATTTTAATCCAATTAAGAAAAACAAAAATAATTCATCTTGGGTACAGTTAAATTTCTTTTAAGAAAAGAAAAAAAATGAATATTTTTGCACTCGTGGAAAAAAATTACGAAAATGTTTTTTCTTATTTTTATGTGCATATTAGAAAATCACAAAATTATTTTTTTAGAATTTTATTAGTATCAAGTATTAGTAAATTATTAGGAAAAAATGGTTTAGGTACATAAAAATTGTAAAATCTTATTTATATATAATTATCGGATGATATCAAGTTTTATAATTTCTAAGGTTTGTATAAACTTTTTAAAAAACAAAAATAGTTGTTAAATATAACATATTCAGTCCACCAAAAAATTTATGTATGAGACTGTTGCGAGTTCCCCTTAAAGATGTAAAAAAATCGATCTACTCCAACTTATCCTATTAAAAAAAATAAACTATAAAAAATCAAATCAACCTTATATTAAAAAGTCTGTTATCTTGCTAGTTTTTTTTCCTCTGCTAACTTTCTTCCATCAGTACTACTTTTAACTTATAAACATGCTCAAGTCCTTTTGAGTTTATTAAAATCAAATATTTTTCATTTTTCTCCAAATTAAATATGGCACCATTATATCCAACTATAAGTCCGTATTCTTTTTAATCTTCATTTTTTTTCTCGGATGAACCTTTTCCATTTATCAAATTTTGATTATTCTCAATATGATTTTCACTAAATATAATACCGATTCATCTTGGCATATAGTAAAATCATGAAAATATTTATCTTCTCTATTACAATATTCAGCTGCGTTCTTAGTTAATTCTTCTTTATCGTTCTAGTTTTTTCTTCCGTTTCCATTCCAAAAAAAATTTTTTGATCCACAACAAAGTTTTCTCATGCTTTATTCAATTACTTTTGTATCGTTTCAACTATTAATTTATTCCACCCCTGACTATTAATAGCATTGCATCAGAAATCTTAAATTTTGAACTGAAAAATCCTATATCCATGGATTCGTTGATAAGTATAATTTTTTCATAAAAACCTTTTATATTTAGATTTAAACGACCTTATAACTTCTTGATCAAGAATAGTGTTAAAGAAGTTTGATTTTTGAGTAAAAATCTAATTTTTTTGTTAAAAAAGTTATTTTTAATTTTATGACAAGAGGCGTTATCAATTATAAACAAAACATGTCTGTTTTAGGATTTAAAATACTCATAATTATTAAGGATATCTTTAAATATCTGCTCTGTCATCCAATATTTTGTTGAAGATTTATAAATTACAACGTCTAACAATCTATCTACAAGTTTCAACCATCTTGGATTTTGAGGCTTCCCTATAATTACTGGAAACAATTTTTCTACGCTTTGATTTGCCTTAAACAATATTGTAATTCTTACTTTTAAAAAAAATTTTTAAACTTTGGCCTCAGTTGATAAAGCAATGGTAATTTTTGCTGACATTTGAAGAATAGCGCGGTTTCGTCTAAATTAAAAATATATTGCGGCTTGTATCTAGAAAGTTTATAAAAAAATTCTTAACAATCTGATCCAATAACATTCTCATAAACCATTGTTTATTCTCCACAAAAGACTCTAGATTTTATTTTGTATCTTCTTTTAATAACATTAACCATGTACTTGAAGCTTTAAACGATGGTAAAATATATTATTGCGCAAATCAATAAACCAATTTTACAAATACTCTAATAAAAGTGTTGTTCTATTCACAGTCGTAACATTTTTTAGTTTAAAATTAGCATTGTTATCATATCATTATGTTTTGCTATAATTTGTACTTGGTTTTTTAAAATAGAATTTATACTCCCTATACACATCCTGAATTTTTTTGCATATTCTGTTTGAGTGTAGGTGGGCTTTTTTCCTTAAATTTAACCATTGAATATTTTTCAGCTTAAGTATGCGTTTTTCTTTTTACTGTGTTGTTATTTTTTCTTACCATTGAGGTAAAAATTTTTAAAAAACATAATTTTAATGTATAAAACGATGAATTTTGGACACAAACCAAACAAATTTTGTTAGAAAAAAAATGACTGTAATAATAATTCATACCCATTTAAAATAAATTAATGACCTAAAATAATTTCCATCTTATATAAAAAAGTTGGGGCTAAAAGCCCCAAATATATAAAAATATATTAGACAAAATACATTTTTTTATTTTTCAATAATAATTTGCTTTTGAAATTCATTTACCAAATTGGACCTTTTTTTTTTAGCTATAGGAGGAAAAAACCGATAATATCCAGATAAAGAATTCGAAAATAATAAAAAAAATATAAAATATTTTTTTTATTTTTAATTTAAATAATATAAATTAATAACCGTTTGAGTTATAGTATAATTTAAAAAAAGTTAAATTAAATATTGTATTTAATTCTAAGATAATATAATTACGTTATCGTTTAAAATAAAAGAATAAATTTGAAAAAAATCAATTTAATAATAAAAATAATTTTTTTTTCCAAGATAAATATGACTTTATAATCGTTTTAAATTAAAGAATAAATTTCAAAATAATTTGAAAATTTTTATTACAAGTAATACTAATTTCTATGATAATTAAGATTAAATAGTTTTTTTATAAATAAAATCTATATAATATAAATTAATGAAAGATTTAAATAAAAGAATAATTTAAAAAAACTAAATTTAATATATAAATATTATTTAATTCAAAAATAATCAAAAAAAAATATCAAACAATTTTTTTTATTTCTATTAATATAATATAAATTCACAAATGGTTTAAATTAAATAATAATTTTAAAAAAATCAAATTTAATATTAATTAACATGAAATTTAATGAAAATAAAGTATCAAATACTTATTTTATATAATATATAGTATTAATCAGAATAAAATTAAAAAATAAATAGAAAATAATTTCAAATTTATATAAAAAATACTATTAAATTTAAATTTAATTGAAAATAAATGATAATTATAATTATTATAAGTTATTAATCAGCAGAAACAAAAAAATGGGAAAATAATTCTAAATTTAAATAAAAAAATATTAAAATAAATTATAATTAAAACTAAAGTATCTAATATTTTTGTTGTTTTTAGATATAATAAAAATTTAAAATGTTGTATACAAATGAATGATTAGAAAAATAATCTCAAATTTATATTAAAAATAATACTAGATTTAAAAAAGAAACGAATATAAAATATAAATTATTTGTTTTAATTATAATTAGTATTTTATTTATCAATTAAAATTTAAAAATTAATGGAAAATTAATTTAAAATTTACATTAAAACTTATTAAAAAGCACAAAATAATATTAAATAATTGTTTTTATAATTTATATAATATTAATTTATAATCGGGATGTATTTGATAATTTCCCATTTATTTTAGAAATATTTAATTTAATTAAATTCTAATTATAAAGTAAAATAGTTTATCAAATAATGCAATAAATAAGATAAAATAATTTCCAATTTATATTAAAACCAATGATAACCACATAATAATATTTAAAAATTATTTTTATTTTTATAATATTAATTTATAATCGGGATAAAATTAATAATTTCCCATTTATTTTAGAAATATTTAATTTAATTAAATTCTAATTAAAAATAAAAATAGTTTATCAAATAATGCAATAAATAAGATATAATATTTTCCAAATTATATTAAAAACCAATGATAACCACAAATTAATATTAAATTATTTTTTTTAATATAATATTAATTTATAATCGGGATGTATTTGACAATTTCCCATTTATTTTAGAAATATTTAATTTAATTAAATTCTAATTAAAAATAAAAAAACAGTTTATTAATTAATGTAATAAATAAGAT
>CAKKLC010004622.1:101818-112723 GCA_918559645.1 Ceratonova shasta | reverse complement strand
AGAAAATGGCTTGTTCCGTTTCACAATCTTGGAAGACAGCACCAAACTGGCTTCCATTGTAGCATCTTGTATTGAAGACTGCTTGGTGAAACAGTTTGCTGCTTCTTCAAATTGTTAACAAACTCTTTGCATTTCTTTTTTCTCTCTTCTTTCGTGAAATTGTGCCTGAAATCCATATGTTTTGTTTGGTAGTGTCTTCTTAAGTTGTACTCCTTGAAGACGTTAACGCACTCACGGCACAGCAAGCAGACTGCTTTGCTCCCAACGCTCGTGAAGCAGTATTTAGCAGTCCATTCATCATTAAAAATGCAACATTCATCCTCAATCTATCTTTATTTGGCAGCACTCATTGTTAAATAACGTCTGTTCACTTTTAAATTATAATTGTTACGAAACCTTTCAAAACGTAAATTGTAAACACGAGCTATTTCCGCTTGCGCCAAAACTTAGTTTTGAATAGGGATATTAACAATTAATGACCAGCAGTGATGAGAGAGCACAAACTACTATGGCAGCTATTTTAAAGTAGTAAATATAGCAAAAATGGACAACTCTGTGTTGATGTAAAAAATTTTCATTGGCATAGTATTGAAACATGTACGTGCATACGGGCCGCATAATATACTCTGCAGGGCCGTAGTATGGCCACCCCTGGGATATATGATTTTTATCTGATAATTATAAGTTTCTTAAATGTAATACAGTAAACCCTCTGTACTTTTCGTTTTATTGTTTTAGTGAAAAAATCCGTAAATTATAGAGAAATGAAAAGTATAGAATTTGAAATTTTACTTTTTTTATTAAAAACTTTAATATCCCTCCATTTCCTTGCCTCTTTTCTTGATCTTGTGATCCACTTTTTTAATCATTGATTTGGCTTCTATATTGAAGTTTTCATCTTCGTCAAAGTACCTTGAAAGTATTCGTATAGCACCATTGCCTCTTCAAAAGAGATTTTCTTCGGTTCAAGAGTACTATTAGTATCAAAAGGTTGATACTCGTCACTTTCTAATTCTGATTTATCAATAGTTTCATCTTCCAGAATAACGTCATTATAACCATAATTGAAGCCACAATACTCTGTAAAACTGACCAAATCAACAAGATCATTGGCTTTAAGATTAAATTTATAGTCATACTCATATTTTTTAATTTCTTCATCAATTTCTGAAATATTTTTCTCCTTTTCTTGTTTTTTATTCTTTTTATCCCATTTACAATGTTTGAAGCAGTTTTGGATTGTTTTTGATGTTATTTTTTCCCTGCAAGATTTACATAAACTGCAGCATCTTTCAAATTTATGTCTTTAAACACAACTTCAGCAGATTTTCCAGCATCTACCTCTTCAAATACATCTCTCAATTTATAGCTATTGAAGTATTACTTGAAAGATTTGATAATACTCGCGTCAAGTGGCTGTAAAAATGAGGTTGTGTTAGGCGGAATGAAAATTATCTCAATTTTTTTTAGATTCAACATTAATTTATGTGCTGGGCTGTTATCGATGGATAAACATATCTTTTTATTTAATTTCAACAATTAATCATCCCACTTTAGCAAGTATGAATTGAAAATTGCTGACGTCATCCAGGCTTTTTTATTCCATTTATAGTCAATATATTTGCTGACATCAATATTTTTAAAAGGTCTTGGGTTTTTTGATCGACCGATGAGAAGTGGAATTTTTTTATCTGTTCCTTTCATATTACAGCATATCAGAACAGATGCTCTGTCTTTAAAATTTTTCACTCCTTGTTGTATTTTAGATGCTATGGTTATTGTTGGCATTTGTCTGTAAAAAAGTCCTGTTTCGTCCACATTATAGATACCTGATTCACCATATTCTTCAATTTTTTTGTTACCAGAGTGAGAAAATTTTCGATTTCACCAGAATCTACATTTACCGGCTTTCCTTCTCCAACAATCATTTTGAGTGATAAATTATTATTTTTTTTTGAATTTTTCCAGCCAACCGTGAGATGATTTGAATTCCTTAACATTTTTTTCTTCGGCTATTTTTTGTACTTTCTTTATAATTATATCATCTGTAAAGATCATATTTTTTTCAACTCTTTAACGTTCCATCCAAAATGAAAGATTCTTATCTATGCCATCGAATTTTAAGACAGGCTTTCTGAATTTATAACCATATCCTTCTGTGACCAATTTTATGATATTATCTTTTTCATCGAGAATGTTTTTGATTGTTCTGTCTGATATCTTTTTTTTTTTAATTTTGCTGTGAAAATCTCTGCAATACGAGTGTATTTGACAGATTTATTTGACTATTTGTATCTAATAATCTCTAGTTTGTCATGGAATGTAATTTTATGTGGAAATTGTGGACCATGGATTTTTTCTAAAAAAAGAATTTCGAAAATTTCCGAAAAGTATGGAAAACGAAAAGTATAGAGAAATAGATTAGTAAAACTAAAAAATCAGCAATTTTTCCGAAAAGTATAGAAAATGAAAAGTACAGAGGGTTTACTGTACATGTTTAGAGATTACTTTTAGTTTTTGTAAAAATTGGATATTTATTTACTTTTAAAAAAAAACCATTTAATTAAAAAAAATTTTTAATAATTAACAATTTTTTAAGAAATAAAATACTATTTTGTGAATATTTATGTAATATATATTTTTATATACCTTATTTAATTATACACCCCTCAAAATAAAATTAAGGCTTATACTTTTTAAATATTAAAATTTTATTTTTTTAATTATCAAATACCATATTGTTAAAATTATCTATTAACATATAATATAATCAATCTATGTAATTATAATGAAAATATAATTAAAATTATTTGTTCTTAATATAATATAATATAATGTAATATAATTGAAATAAATAAATAAATAAGATTAATATAATCTTTAAATTTAGAACTGTCTTTTAGGCCATCTGCTACTTAATTAATTATAAAGATGTTATTTATTTTTAACTTTTAGAATTCAATTTCTATTTAATAAAATCAACAATTATAATTGATGTATGGAAAGATTAGTAATTTAAAAAATTAAGGTCAAATTAATACTCGATTTTTTAAACTAAAAATTTTTAAAAAGGAAGAATCTCATTTTTTTTCCGATCATAAGAAAATAATGTTGAAACAAAATAACAGCCTAACATATATTTGTATCGATTGATACTTAAAGGATAACGAAGATTAGAGATTATACATATTATCTTAAACTCTATCAACAGCTTTTACATTAAACCTATGGGTAGGAAAGGAAGTGGTAAATTAATGGTTTAAAAACTTTTTATTCAATTATCTTAGATTGTAACGAAAGTTCTAAGAAAAAAAGAAGTGGAAGTATAAGCTTTGGTAAAAACAAAGCTCTTAGTTCAATAAACGTCTCCATATTCAAAAAGAGTGTTTATAAAGACGAAGCCCCTGCAAATATTGATAAAGATGCCAAATTCAAGAGTAATCTTCTATAATTTAATAAGGAGCATATTCTTTGGGGTCTGCAAAGGTTTCCGAACAGAAAATAGAATCCGTGGCTCCAAATTATTTAGACAATGCAGATGCAGTAATTTTCGATTAACATTTAAAGGAGACGAAAAAGATTCCTATAATACAACAAAATATAACTTCCAATAATAATAACCTTAACCTTTCCAAGTCCTATAAAAAAAAGAAAAAAAATAAGGAAATCAATATAAACGTATCAGATAAAAAGAATGATGTTGATCAGAGTGATCTCAAACATATAAGAAATGTAAGTCAGCCTTTAGAAACATACAATGATTCCTTTTCGAAGGATCTCCCTTCTAAAATAGAAAATTCTGATATAAACCCAAAGCAACCAGCTGAAAGAATATTATCATTAGAAAATGTTCCCAAAGCAAAATTTTCAAATTCTAAGGTACGTCCCGATTTTTATTCGTTATCTTATCTTGTCTTGCGCGTTAGGTTAATATTATTATTTAATAATCTGTAAGATTACTAATGGTATGTTATCATTTGTTGTGCTAAGTTTTTGGTGAATTAATTTAGTTACCAGCTATAGTTTTAAATATTTTTTAACTTATTTTAGGAAGATGAAGAAAATATGAATACTACTATTGCGAAAGAACCATCAATTGATGATTATGATACTGGAATCACCATATCTGATGCTCTAAACCGTACTTTTCTTTTTATGATTAGGTGAGTCGGAAGAAAGCATTCTTCTACCTTTTAGTTCCAGTAAGGAAAACACTAATGATAAGAATCAGATAAAAGAAGAAGAAGAAGAAGACGAAAAGGTTAATAAAGAAATAGATACGAAAATAAATAGATTTAAAAAATATGGGACAATCCGAAAAGCTATACAGCGTACAAAATCCAGGAGAGATATCAAAGAGTACGTTTTTGATGAAAATGTCCCCGATTCTACTGTTGTGTCTAATGAACTTACGGAACAGCCCGTATTTGATTCTATATTTTTAAAAGATTTTAACTGAAGAACAAATTTTGAAACAGAAAAGAGAAGAAGTTATCTCTAAATTCATCTCAGAAGAAGTTCTATTCAGTGATCTAGTTAATTTTGCTACCGAAGTATTTCTTTATCAATTTCTATAATAGATTGAAAATAGATTATCTTCTCCCTGCAATTCGGGTATTGGAAAGTTGTTTAGCAGCTCTGATAGGCAAAATCTTGTTACTGGAATAGATGAACTGAACTTATTCCTATCAGAAAATATGGAGCTGTTTAAAAACGATTTGCAGAACCAAAAAGAATTTTACATATCCATTTACTTTAAAAATTTAGTTACTTTAAATTTAATCCTTCTAGGTATTAATGTTCCAAAGTTATAAGACGTTTATAATCAGGAAATTAAAAGCCAAGGAGATTTTGTTAAAATCAAAAAGTGAAAAAATTAAGGCTATTCTTCAGACTGTTAAATTAGTTGAACAGTCCGGAACTGCTTTTAGATTTATGGGTAATCAATTTAGTACTTTTAGACATTTTGGATTTAATTCACCAACGCATAGAATACTACATAAAATATGCATGGGTACCAATGGTTTTAGTTTTTAGAAAATTTTAAACCTTACACATAAGGACCATCCTGAATTGGAAATCCTAAGATCTGCTTTGCACAACCTAATAATGTTCCAGGACGTTATATTACTGATAAAGAAAGATAAAAAGGTGCATATTTAAATAATATTTTAGATCTTACCTGTCAGACATTATTCATGTTCCGCGTCAGTAGTTGAGCTTTATCGTAATCCACATATTTAATTTTAAGCTGATAATAAAAGAAAAAATCGTCTTCTTGTAATCTTCAGTGATTTGTTAGTAATAGCAGATGAAAGCTTGAAAGAGTATACCTTATTTAATTCTTAAGTGAAAAGCTATCTCTGCGTAGTTTCTTTCCTATTAAAAAAATCAGAATATTAGAAGATGTAGAAGAAAATGTAGTGATTTCAGGACAAGATAAACTCACGGCCTATCGAGCGAATATTGCTAATTCTCGCGACATTCTATTTGAACTTGAAAATGGACCAGGGGTAATTTATTTTAAATTTTTAGAAAAAGAAAAATATGAAGATAGTGAAGCTTTACACCTCAATTAACCATGATGTGAGAATTAAATGATTAGAATAGGAAAGTATGCTGGCTTTGTTGTCTCCTTGCTATCCATTGAAAATGATTGTTCAAAATAAGACCGTATTAAATTTTTTTATTTTTAGACGATTTCATTGTTATTTGACTCTAAAGCGGAAAGAGATAAATTAAAGTACATTATAAACTCAAGAAGCAATTACCGTAATATGGTGTAATATTTTAGAATATTTTGATATACCGATTGTTAACAATACCGAAGTACAAATATTGCTAGACGATTTAACCAAAGTAAGTATTTTTTGACAGCTAAAAGTTTTTCTTTGATTACGAAAGCACACAAAAAATAAATACATTAGGAGAACCTTTCTACTTAGAATCGTTTTTTTATTCAGTATTTAATAAATAAATTAAAGATTAATGATGAAAACTCGCCACAAAAAGATTCCCTTGCATACAATGGGCTGTTCAACATGAAAATCTTGATTGATTTTGACGAAAGTGTTACAAATACAGGTAATAATAAGTTTATATTTTAGAATTTTCTTATTCTTTTTCTTTAGATCACTACTGTCAAATTTTCGAAAAATTTAAATCACGAAATTATAAGACGCCGGAGATTGTGAATGAATTTCATAATTTACTACTTGAAGACTCTACAGCTTTGATTATTAATATAAATAAGATAAAAGGTAAAATGGATTCGCAGAAATTTATTATTTCATTCATTCAACAAAATTTGTTGAACAAGAAATTTGATTCTTTGTGTTTTGACATCCAGAATTTAGGAAAATTTATCATTTATATGGAATTCAGAGAAGATTTTAATGAACAAAACTTTAAGCCTCTTTTTATTGACAAGTTTAATCACTTTACACCATCTGTTCAAAAAATAATTGAAAATGAAAATACTTTGGTACCTTTGATAATGAAATGTTGTATTTCTCGAATGAAAGAATATGGTTTGGATGAAGTTGGAATATATCGGGTGTCAGGAGCTGCCTCCAAAGTAAGATTACTAAAAGAAAAATTTGAAAAGGATATGATAATAGGAAACAAAGAAATGGAGGATTTTGATGTTAATGTATGTGCAAGCTTTCTAAAGTACTTTTTAAGGGAGTTACCAGAAAGATTGGTGACGTATGATGTTTCACAAAAGTTATTAAAATGGTACAAAACAGATAAAAGTTATGAAGAATTGATTCAAATTTTGAATTATTTACCTCCAGCTAATAAAACGGCTTTTTTATTTTTGATAGACCACTTATGTGAAGTAGAAAATTTGTCCAATATTAATAAAATGACTTTTTCAAATATATCTACGGTTATTTGTCCAAATATCTTTTCAAGTTCGGAATCAAATATAGATGTGCCTCAAAATGTCCAAGATGATGCGTTTATAGGTTACATATCGTTATTTGTTGATTTACTTGCTACTTATAAGGCAGGAAACCCATGTAAATGACAAAACATGTAAAACTTTTTTTATGGTAGATTTATTATAACTTCTGAAATATTTTATTCGAATTTTTTTTGCATTTAAATGTGATTCTATCGATTTAAAAAAATTTTATAATTTAAAATTTTTATTTATGATTGCATATTGAAATTATAGACCAGAAAATAGATTTTTGTAATTACCTAAATGTATAAAATAAATCAGCTTTATCGTATATTTTTAGGAATATTATTAATGATTTGATTTAAATTTATTTAGTATATTATTTTACGCTTACGCTAAAATCTGGTTTATAAGGAGCAGTTAATTTTAAAAAAAGTGGAATTTATTTTTAAATTACGAGGTGTGGCTTACACAGAACAGGGCTTATATTCGAGATTCTAGGGTATATATTATTATTTACAGGGAGAAAATCTTTTGTTAATTAAATTAAGAAACTTAATGAGTAAAAAGAATAAATTACTTAATAGAAAACAATTTGTAAACAGATGTTAATGGATTTAAGTATAATACAACTAAAGGAAAATAAATGGGAATAAAATACGTATGTATTCGATTTTAACATTTGACGAGGAAATAAATTTTAATTTTTTGTTACAAATTATTTGTACTGTTTTATTTTTTGTATTTTAGATTGTTAGTTGAGATTATGTAGATATCTATATATGCTTGATATATATGGTTTAGAATAATCAATACCAACATATTAATTGAAATATGGAATAAAATTAAATTTATAGGAATAGCTTAGATAATAGAAATTAATTAATCTTAATAGAAACTGCAAATATAAAATGAAGTTATTTTTGGTGGATTGACTCATTAAAAATATTATTTCTCTGTTAATATAACTTATTCTGGTACTATCGTTATTATATTAGATTAATATACAATTAAAATTAAAATATTAAGGAATTTTAAGAATGGTATAAATTCAATTTATCAAAATACAAATATTTTATATATATATTTAATAATAAAAATTCTGTATGCTATATAAAGCATTTTGAGACCGATTTAATAAAATTTAGAGGTATTCTATATAAAAATTATTCTCTTTAGATTTTATGTAATAATACAAATACAGTATGTTAAAAAAGGGATTTTTATATGACAGTCTAGGCATCGCTTTTGTAACAATTAGGTTTAAAAGCATATTTATTAAGTTTAAATCTATGTGGTATGTTTTTTTGAACATTTTTAGACACAAATATACTAAGCTACGCTCATTTTTTTAAAAATTGATAAAAATAAAAACAGGTTTTTATTCAATATGATCAATTTAAGAAGATTTTACCTTTAATCAATTAATTTTAAGACAAATTTTTGAAACTTTATAATAAAAAAATTGGCAGAAATTCAAAGTGCATAGATAATTTTCCTTTTCCATACTAAGGTTTCGCAAAGAAAAATTGCAGAGAAAATGAAGATAAGCCAAAGTGCTGTCTATAAAACGATAAATAAATAGCTGGAAACAAATTCTTTATCGCATAAAAACAATAATGAAAGACCAAAGAAGATTAATAGTGGTGATTTGCGGGTTATAATAAAAATTATTGACAAGAAAACAAAGACATCCCTTAGAAAGATAAATGGAAATCTTGCAAGAAGAAAATGAAAAGAATTATATCATGTAACTGTAATATATGATCTAAATTACGCAGCTACTACTTATTCTCCTATAAAAAACGGCTTTTATCATTAAAATATATTTTTTTTAAGGATAGAGATATCAGACAAATTCAAAAGTTTGCCAAAATGGAGTCTTAAATCAATATATATTTCTGATGAATCTAAATTTAATCTTTTTATTCTGATATGAGAGTTTGTATATAGAGAAAAACATCAGAAGGTCTTGATTTGAAAAAATTATCATGTATCGTCATATACGGAGGAGGTTAGGTCATGGTATAGTGGTGGTTTTCATACTTCGATGTTGGTAATGAAGTATTTATGAATTGAAAAATGCATGTCGATATTGTCTCTCAGAATCTCAAGGATTCAGCATCAAAAATGGGATTAGATGACTTTAGTTTTCAATAATAATATTTGCCTAAACATATTTCAAAGGTAGCAAAAGAATTTTTTGTACAAAAATATTTATATACTTTTTATGCCAGCTCGATTGCCTGATATGAATCCAATAGAAACTTTGGTATCATTAATAAAGCAAAAGGTAAGCTTGTTAAAGTGGAAAAATTTAAATGTATTGAAAAAAATATACAAAAAGAATTGAACCTGATACCAGTAGAAAGATGTCAACGGTTGGCTTTGAGCTTAAAACGGGCTGATATGGTTTCGTAGGCATAGGGCTTCATATTAAATATTAAAGAATATTTGATTTTTTATACTAATTTTATTAATTTAAAAAAGACTTAATTACCCAAAGAACGCTAATGACCACATAAAATTCATTTATTACACGTAAAAATTGATCATATTTTGATACAAGCTTCTCTTTTTTCATAGATTTTAATAAGACACAGGCGATGAGTAATCCTTTTTTTAACATACTGAAAACGTAATTTTATATTATTTTGCTAATAGAACTTTAGAAACAAATTTAATAATTTTGAAAGCTAATTTTATTAAATAAATTATATTTAAAAAATTTTTTAATGATAAAATTGTTTCTTTTTGTCATTACTGCACAAAACGTTCTTATTTTGGTGAACCCTTAATTAATTTTAAACTAAGTATTTATAAAATTGTTTCTATTGGTCGTTATGATACAAAATACTATTTTTTGGGAAGCGTTAGTTAAATTTAATATGTGTATTGATCAAATCAATTATAATTTTCGTTAATATATAAAATGCTATTATTTGATGATTCCTTGGTTAATATTATACTAAGTATTGATAAAATTGTTTTAATTTGTCTTTTCTAGAATATAAGTTATTATTTGACGAACAACTGAGTTAATTTTAAACCAAGTATTAAAAAAATTGTTTCAATGTCTTTAATATAAAAAGGCTATTATTTGATGAACCCTTAATTAATTATAAACCAAGTAATGATAAAATTGTTCAAATTTATCTTTACTATATAAAATGCTATTATTTGATGCATCCTCAATTTTTATAAACCAATTATTTTTAAAAGTGTTTCTATTTGTCATTATTATATTATGGGCTATTATTTGATGAACTAACAGTTGATTATAAACAAGTATTGATTAAATTGTTTCTATTTGTCTTTAATATTAAAAATAATATTATTTGATAAACCCTCAGTTAATTATAAACCAAGTATTGATAAAATTGTTTAAATTTGTCGTTACTATATAAAATGCTATTATTTGATAAAACCTCAATTTTTATAAACCAGGTATTGTAAAAATAGTTTCAATTAGTTTTTACTAAAAAAAATGCTATTATTTTTTAACCCTCAATTAATTTTTTAATAAGTATTGATCTAATCGTTTTAATTTGTCATTACTATACAAAAGGCTATTATTTTATAAACCATACGGTTATTACAAACCAAGTATTGATAAGATTGTTTCTATTTGTCTTTACTATACAAAATGTAATTAATTGATTTTCTCTTTTTTTTTTATTTAAAGTATAGTGTATTGAAAACATGTTTTCTATTTTTCTTAACTATAAAAAAGAATGTTAATTGATTTCCTTTATTTTTATCAAAACAATTATTCATGAAAATGTTTCTATTTTTCTTCACTATATAAAAGACTTAATTGATTTGCTCTATTTTAATCAAAACAATTATTCATAAAAATGTTTCAATTTTTCTTCACTATATAAAATACTGTTAATTGATTAACTCTATTTTAATCAAAAAAATTATTCATGAAAATGTTTCTATTTTTCTTTACTATATAAAATACAGTTGATTGATTTCCTCTATTTTAATCA
>CAKKLC010004622.1:73981-101792 GCA_918559645.1 Ceratonova shasta | reverse complement strand
AAAAAAAAAAAAAAAATGTTTCTATTTTTCTTAACTATATAAAAGACTTAATTGATTTGCTCTATTTTAATCAAAACAATTATTCATGAAAAAGTTTCTGTTTTTCTTCACTATATAAAAGACTGTTAATTGATTTCCTCTATTTTAATCAAAACAATTATTCATTAAAATGTTTTTATTTTTCTTAATTATATAAAAGACTTAATTGATTTGCTCTATTTTAATCAAAACAACTATTCATAAAAATGTTTCTATTTTTCTTAACTATATAAAAGACTTAATTGATTTGCTCTATTTTAATCAAAACAATTATTAATGAGAATGTTTTTATTTTTCTTAACTATATGAAAGACTTAATTGATTTGCTCTATTTTTATCAAGAAAATTATTCATGAGAATGTTTATATTTTTCTTTATTATAAAAAAGAATGTTAATTGATTTTCTCTATTTTAATCAAAACAATTATTCATGAAAATGTTTTTATTTTTCTTTACTATATAAAAGACTTAATTGATTTGCTCTATTTTAATCAAAACAACTATTCATGAAAATGTTTCTATTTTTCTTAACTATGTAAAATACTGTTGATTGATTTCTATTATTTTAATCAAAACAATTATTCATGAAAATGTTTCTATTTTTCTTAACTATATAAAAGACTTAATTGATTTGCTCTATTTTAATCAAAACAATTATTCATGAAAATGTTTCTTTTTTTCTTAACTATATAAAAGACTTAATTGATTTGCTCTATTTTAATCAAAACAATTATTCATAAAAATGTTTCAATTTTTCTTCACTATAAAAAATACTGTTAATTGATTTCCTTTTTTTTAATCAAAACAATTATTCATGAAAATGTTTCTATTTTTCTTCACTATATAAAAGACTTTATTGATTTGCTCTATTTTAATCAAAACAACTATTCATGAAAATGTTTCTATTTTTCTTAACTATATAAAAGACTTAATTGATTTGCTCTATTTTAATCAAAACAACTATTCATAAAAATGATTCTTTTTTCTTAACTATAAAAAATACTGTTAATTAATTAACTCTATTTTAATCAAAAAAATTATTCGTGAAAATGTTTCTATTTTTCTTGACTATATAAAAGACTGTTAACTGATTTCGTCTATTTTAATCCAAACAATTATTCATGAAAATGTTTATATTTTTCTTCACTATAAAAAATACTGTTAATTGATTTCATCTATTTTAATCAAAACAATTATTCATGAAAATGTTTCTATTTTTCTTCACTATATAAAAGACTTAATTGATTTGCTCTATTTTAATCAAAACAACTATTCATGAAAATGTTTCTATTTTACTTCACTATATAAAAGACTTCATTGATTTGCTCTATTTTAATCAAAACAATTATTCATGAAAATGTTTCTATTTTTCTTCACTATATAAAAGACTTTATTGATTTGCTCTATTTTAATCAAAACAATTATTCATAAAATTTTTTTTTCTTTATTATATAAAAGACTCAATTAATTTTTTTTTATTTTAAGTATCACTTTTTGTTGAATTTGTTTCTATCTGTATCATAATACAAAAAACATAGGTTCATTTTTTTCTTAATATATTTAATTCAAATCAATTATTAAATTAATTAATTATAAAAAGAATCAAAATATTATCTTATAAAGAAAAATTAAGATTACAAGGACACAAATATTTAGTATCTACATTTTTTTAATTTTTGGGCTTTATTTTAATTATAATTATATAAAAAAACAAAAGAAATTTTATCTGATAAAATCATAAAAAGTTTAAATTTATTTATTTGGATCTAGCAAATTATTTCTGATATTTTGTAGTTTAACTAATATTTATCTTATGAATTTACCACTTTAATCAAAATTTATACGTCTTTGATAATCCAAAATCCTTTTAATTATATTATATTTTCATCTTATATACTAAACAACGTAAAAATAGCAGAATCTTTCAATTTATCAACTTTAAATTCAGTAAAATATTTATATACTTATATTCTATTCATATTGAAAATTTTTTTATATTTTTTCACATTAAAATAATTATTCAAATCTAAATTATGAAATTAGGAAACTTCTGGATTTCAAATTGTTAAATTTTAAGAAATAAAATAGTCTAAAGATTCAATATATTTTAAAAAAATTAATTTTTATCGTCATTTTTAACCCTATGTTCAAACATTAAAACTTTATTTATTTATTATACAATTTTATCATCTTATTGATGAAATTTGTATTAAATATACTTTGAATAACTTTTATTGATGGTTTTTTTCTAAAATTTATAGGAATATATAAATGTATTTTTAAAAATTTTGTACTTAGCTATAATATAAATTGCTAAATTTAGAGGAAATTTACTTTACTGAAAAGTTCTAAGCTATATTATAAGAAACCAAGTTCGTAATAAAAGTTAGATTTATTTATTTTGATATATACCATTAATATGATTCCTTTTGTTTCATCCTTATCGCTTGTAGTTGGAAAAAGACTTTGATTACAAATAAATTTAACATCTTTGGTAATTATTATGAAATTTTTATTCTCAAGGAGTATTATAGTAATTTAATTGATAAATCTTCTTCTTATATTATATTTTTATAATTGTAATTTACCTGATCTTATTTTATAAAAATGTACTATTTAGTATTTTCCTTGTATTAATTCTATCTTTAATTAAAAATTATTATTGTGAATATTAAAAAATTCATATTTGTTACTATCGCTCTTTTAAAAACCCATATCATATCAAAAATTCTATCTAGGCCATATTTGTAACAGTTTTCAGCTACCAAAATTATCAAAACCCTAAATTCTTTTTAAAAAAATAACAAGATTTTATTATTTTTTTATGGTCCAAATATTTCTTGTCAATTTATAATTGAAAAGATTCATAAAAAACTCATAATTTATCTTATTCTACTTTTAAAATCAATAATAATTGTTTTTGGCATGTCAATAAAATCTTCATTTGTGTAACCCTTTAAAACTTTTGAATTTAGTTTTATATTATTTTTTCATATATTTTTACTTTTTGGATATATCAATCTCTACTAAAATTATTATATTATTAATTAGAAACCCATTGTACAACAGGGTTTCTAATTCTAAATCAATTTAGGTTGATCTTTAATTCCTCCACAAATATAGCATATTATAATATATTTATATATATTGTTGACATATTTTTGATTATATTT
Source organism: Ceratonova shasta (assembly GCA_918559645.1). Taxonomy (NCBI): domain Eukaryota; kingdom Metazoa; phylum Cnidaria; class Myxozoa; order Bivalvulida; family Ceratomyxidae; genus Ceratonova; species Ceratonova shasta. Next base: position 98,580 of record CAKKLC010004622.1, on the reverse strand, counting down.
TTTTTGTCCAACCATGTTTTTAGCAAAAATAATTCAAAAGATTGGAACTTGCAACCACCGACAAATTTGTATATATGACCTAATCATACATTTTTACATCAAATACTAACCTAAATAATTTAAATAATCTTATAATAAAGATAGTAATTAGTGAATAAAGTTTTTTTTTCAGTGGGAAATTTTGATTTATAAAATATTAGTTTGGTATACAAATTAATTTTCACTAAAAAAAATATCAGAAATAAAAGGGTAAAAATTAATTTAGTTGGCTTTATCTCAACATATGAAGATTTAAAAACAGGCGGCAGTTTAAAATTTTTATCTGGTTTTTAAAAGTCTTGAAGAAAATTCAACAACATTTTTATCCAGACTTGGACAAATTTAGTGCAACCATCTCACCCGTAACATTTTTTTTATATACTCTTTGTAATATAAAAGAAAGTTTTATCTACAATGGAATTGCTGGTAATAGATAGTTATATTAAATATGCAGTCTATATTAATCCTTAAAAAATTTAAAAAAACTATTATGAGAACATAATTTGCTTTTCGATACAAAATTTATTAAATGTTAACCTTAGTATTTACAAAATAAATATGTCATTTATTAAACATAATTTATGCTTTTTTCGTCGTGATCATTAAGATTTATTGTTTAAATATAAGTTTCTTAAGTACATAATTGTCAAAGCATATTTATCTGAAAGTATAAAAAGTACCTAGATAATTAATTGTGCACTTGGTAAAAAATTTCTGCAAGAAAATATTTAGGAAATGACTTGTATGTTCAAAAAAATATTTTTTGTAAATCAGAGTGTTTATTAGAAATTAGTTGACATGTTTCTCACAACTAGAATCATTCTAAACATCTGAAAAATATTTTTGTTACAAATAAATGTTTACAGATTATTTTATACTTTGTCAAAATTGAATCACATTACCTCTTAATAATATAAGCATCAATATTGATGTATAAAATTTAATTAGCAGTAATGTATAGAAATAAAACCTTATTATTTTTTCATGTCATTTCGTAAACGATAGACTTCACAATTAAAGCAGAAATTCACATAGGGAAAAAATTTCAGGTGGATGATATTAAATATTTTGGAAAAGAGGCTAGTAAGTATGATTGGTATGGAGATGTATAATAAGTACTCCAATACCATTTACAAGGAGCTTATAATGTGTATAAACATGATTTTTTAACTTAAAAATAAGCCTTTTTAAGGATCTTGCAGCTTTTCGATTCTATAAATGGTTTAATTTGAATGAAAATATAATGTTTCTGCATTTTTAAAGAAAATTAAGAGAAATTTTAATGTTTTTTATCTACTTCTATATCATTTTTTACTAATCTTGACCAAATGATCCAAAAAAAATCCATATATAAATTTACTACAAAATAAGATACAAAAGTTTCAAAAAAGTTTCATTATAAAGTTGATAAAGCTAAACAGTATTTATTAATAAAGTTGAAATTAAAGAAAAGTGTAGTACAGTAATTATGAAAGAGAATTTGAATGATAGAATTTTTTTCTTTAATTTAATGACTAAATTCAAAATGAAATAGGAACATAATATAGGTTATAATACAACTAAACAAGTTTATAATTTTTACAGGGATTTCATGCTATTATTTTAATCTTTAGTGGAATAAGTACTTGATAAGAGTCTATGGAGAGTTAGTTATTTTAAAGTTAAATTTGTTGTCTTTAAATTCGACATAATCTTGTCATTTACTCTCCAAAAGGATAAAAATCTTTATTTCAGATATTAATTGACTTTTTAATAATACATATTACTGAAATTTTTGTATACTTTAAAATTAGTTATTCTGTGGGAAAGTACTTGCAAATTAAAAAATAATTTTTTTTTCGTTTATTTAACTTTTTGAATAATAGTGTAAAGCACATAATATAATTTTAAAATTAATTAAAATTGACATTTGATGTGACTCTTATTTACTCATAAGCTGAAATTTAAATTATGCGTTTACTGTTTATTTATCAACAAAATAAGCTACAAAATAACCTTTATCTTTAAAAAATATTGAAAATTTTTTATCAGTGAAGCTATCCATGTCTGAATTTACAAAAGCTGTGACATTTTTGATTCACTACAAAGTTATAATCTGGATCAAATATATGACTATGGAATTTCACATATTTCACTGTTAAAAAGTATTAGAATATAGAGATTTTATTAAGTATATTTGTGACTTGTTTACATTGATTTATACTGGGTTACTAATGTTGAGTAAAGTTAACAATCTGTCAAGAAATTATATTAAATGTTTATTTTGTAAATATATTATCAAATCGTCATATAATAATATATTTATTAAAATTGTAAACATAGAAATACTACATTACAATTACAATATAATTATTTGTGACTTAATTGAATATAAAAAAGTGGAAAAAAGTGGAAAAAAATGAAATAATACTAAATATTTCCTTAAGATATTTTGTGGACCCTGGGATTATCTGTTTCTGTATTTTACCCATTTCAATTATTTATTATTGAAAAAAAGAAATAAGACATTTTTTTTAAAATTTGGCTCAAGTAATTATATTTTATTAAAAAAAAACAATAAAATTAGCCCAGGTTGCAATAAATATTAGAATAATCACCAAAATTAAAATATTTAATTTCTTTTATATATTTACATTTGTTAGGGAAATTAATATAACTGTTTAATAACGCCAAAATTTTTATTTATAAGTACAGAAATAAAATTCTTTAATTTAATTCAAGTCTATTAATTATTCACATTTATAGCCTTAATTAACTATTGATATTAATAAATTTGCATTTTTTTTAAAATTAAAACATTTTAAATAGTTTGTTGAGGAATTTTTCTATTAAAAATTATCTTTTAAAAATGTTAGTTTGTAGAAATATATATTCATTTTAAAAAGCTTATTATTATAAAAATAAAATTTAATAATAGTAATCAAAAATTTATTTTATGATCTATAGCAGATTGTAATAATTCAATATAAATAATTATTAGATCTTTCATTTCATCTGAAGGTCGATCTAACAGTTCATAGAAGTGAGATGGCTAAATAAATCAAATAAATTAGTTTGATTAATATTACATTTTAATGAGATAAAATAATGCTTTTTATAATAAAAATTATCCTATTGGTAACTTAAACAACTAATTTGCTTTATTATATTATTTTACAAATTAATTTATTAAATTAAGATGATTATAAGACATATCTTCATTAAATTTATTTTTTATTTAGTCTTTAAAGCATGATTATAATATATAGTCTTATATTAATCATTTTTAAAATTAGTTATAGTTTAACTATAATTATTATATGAGTCTAGATTATTCTGATTACTTTTGAATATATTCACTATAAGAAAAAATATTATACTTTATGTAGGTCAGTATTATTTGATAAATAATATTTTTTATTTAAAAATAATAATAAATGTAATAAAATTATTCATTCTGTTTCAATCAAATATAATTCTCATGTTACTTTAAAAATCGGACCTTTTTTGAATTAAAAATTATTTTAGCTGTTGAATTTCTTACAAAAATGGTATTATTCTTATAAAAGAAGCTGAAGGTTATTAGATTATGTTTCAGAGTTCATAAGGTTTTTAATAATGGATATTAAAAATATAAAAATCCAAATTTATATTTTATATTATACTTGAGTATGTCTGTCTTTAAGTAAATTTATGCAAAAACAACTTATCTCTAATCAATTTTACTCAAACATTATTAATATCCTGGATATAAAGAATTATAAAAAGGTATCCAGAAACTGAAATGAATCTTAATATGGAATTTATAATAAAAATAAATGAAAAATTAAAATAATTTCTTTAATTGTTTCAAAAAATGTTCTGAAAACATCTCAAATGGTTTTCTTGTATCATGATAAAAATATATTAAAAATCTAATAAATATTAAAAAATCTAAAAGTATATACTGCTAACTTAATATTATTTATAACAAATTAGATTACCTTTATATAATAATGAAATATTTAGGAAAATATCCTTCTATTCGAGAAACAATATTATTTCTTAAAATATCTTGTTAAAAAATTCAATTATTGCACTAAATTCATTATTCACTCGTAATCTATTTCAAGATTGTTAGTTATTATAATTGAATTTTCTCATATTAATACTTTCTATTGTATAACAACTTTTAAAAAATTATATATTTTTTTGTTTAGATAAAACTAATTAATGATATACGATTAAAACACTGAAGTTAATAATTTTTTAATAATGGATATTTTTTTTATAACAAATTATGTTTGGTGTTTGACAAAAATTAAGAAATGAATAAGAAAACAATTAATTAAAATTATAGAAAAGAAAATTAATTAATTAATAAATGTAATCTTATTTTAATTATGTTTTTAGATACTACAATAATAATCATCAAGACTGATTAGGTAAGGATTCTCAAATTGCTAGCGGAAATATTTTAGGAGGTTGTATTTAAAAACCCACTTGTCTTGCTAAGTTAGAAAATATTATTTTTATTTTGTATAATATATAATGAGCTGTTGAAATAAACTATTCTTGAAATCAAATATGAACTAAATTATTACTTAATTAACATATTGATCTTTGGTAATGAATAAGTAGAACTGGATTTTAACTGTAAAAAAAATTTTAAAAATATTTTACTGTAGATAATTGTAAATTAAACAGTTATAAATTTACACATACATAAAATTTTAAAAGACATAAATAAGAAAATCAACCACGTTTAATATTGTGTTAAATTAAACAATTATCAGTTTATGTATCTAATATTCTCAATGGCATCTTACAATGATTATTTATTTTGGAATCAAGTTAAAAAAAAAACATTTAAAAAATTTTTTTTTGAAATTCTTTGGGTGTTTTCTTTCTTATAAACTATGAAAGATGTATAGATTTGACAAGCATGATTCTTTTCATGATATTAAGAAAAATTGTAATCCACTTTGTACTAATAAAATAAATATAAAAGTATCAAGTCACCCTTTTAAACGCTCTAGAACACAAAGCTGAGTATTTTATTTATTTTTTGGGTTTGGAATAAAGAAAATATATGATTTTCATGGCTTTCAGATATAATTCAAGGATTATTTGCAAATAAAAAAACATTTTATTATTAAATAAAGTATAGTATATAGAAATAATTTATAAATAAAATTATTTGATGAAACCAAATTGATGTTATAACAGCTATAATTTATTATATAATAAATGCACCATTTTAGATCATTAATGAAATAATTCAGGAAAATGAAAATATTTATCAAGTTTTATGAAATTATCTAGATCTAATAACAATTAAAAAATATTCGTTCTAGAAATAACCTTTAAAAGAATCTTATACGTGTATGTGGAATATTAAATAATGTAATTAATATTGAATATTATTAAATATTTAAATTAGTTAGTAAGTTTAGAATTGTAGTTATCTTAACTTGGGAATATAATGCTTTAAATACCAAATTAGAATCTTATCTATGAACGAATATGTGAACAACTAAAATTATACATGAATTGAAAAATAGTGGGTAAATACTATATAAATAATTAGTTTTTTTTAAATTAATTTGATTTTATAAGGGAATGAGTTAAATCTTAATGTACGTATGGTGGTTTTGTTGGAAGTCTATAATATAAAATTAATCTACCAATGTATACATGTTATTGTCTTTGGTATTTTCTATCCAATAAAAAAATATTATCTGATTATAAAAACATTAAATAATCCTGCGATATACAAGAGTTATGTTCTTATAAAAATTATACGCTACTCTTAAAATAATTAGTAATTAAGATTATTTATGATTGTTCTAAGTGTAGCTAAAATTAGATCTTGAGTAATAGAAATAATAAAACTTTTATAACTGAATCTTTTTTGTTTAAATAAATTTATTTTGACCTCTTTAATTTTAATTCTATTAATAAAATGAAAATCCATATTTGTCATTATTCTTTACATATAGATAGACTCTTATTATTTACTATAAAATATTTTCGATTACTGTTAAACACCAGCTAACAAATTTTTTTTTCTAACAATTAAAGACTTCATTACATTTGCTCATTATTTAGAGTTTTGTATGCAAAAAAACACAATACGTAAAAATTCTTTTTATTTTTGCAGGCAAACCTTAATATAGATAAAATAATAGTTATAATTTTATAGTTTAATATGTATTTAGATGAATAATATTTAAAACTTTTAAAAAATTTGAGACAAATTATAAAGATTGTATTGGTTAACAAAAAGCGCCAAAATCTGTAACCGTTAATAAAAAACCAAAAAATAAATTTTAATTTTAATTAAATTAAATTAAATTAAATTAAGAATTTTGTAAAACAAATTATTCTTATGATTCTATTTCAATATAAATTCTATTTTAAAATAATTTTCATCTCAAATACCTTAATTAAAGCTGTAACTAAACTAAACAAAACATAATTTACAAAATATAAATAAAGCAAAAATGATAAAAATTTTTGTATTTTATTTAATATTTTTAACGGATTAGGTTTAATAAATATTCACGATTTAAATTAATTTTATATATTTAATTATTCCCTGATATAAATTTAAACTCTTGGAAATAAAAATTTGATATTTAATAGGATAAGTTAAAATATATAAACATTAAGGAATGAATACATGTTAGGTTAATATTAAATCTTGAAGCATGCTGTGTTGATTTAAAAGGTATGTATTTATTTTCAAAAATATAATTTAAAGTATCATTTTATTCAACAAAACAAGCTCTTCATGGAGTAAATTTTTTAAAAAAAATTGATTTAAATAATAGATGGATTATAATTTAACCATTGCAAATCTCATCCTAAAATTTCAAGTAGAAACATGTTTTATAATTTTAAGGATAAAGTCATATAATGTGACAGATTAAATATTATATTAAGAAATAATATTGTGATTCCAAGTAATTAAAAATTTTTATATACAGTAAACCCTCTGTACTTTTCGTTCTCTGTACTTTTCTTTTTCTATACTTTTCGGAAAAATTGCTGATTTTCTAGTTTTACTAATCTATTTCTCTATACTTTTCGTTTTCCATACTTTTCAACAAATTTTCGAAATTCTTTTTTTAGAAAAAATTTATGGTCCACAATTTCCACATAAAACTTACATTCGATGACAAACTAGAGATTATTAGATACAAAGAGTCAAATAAATCTGTCAAATACACTCGTATTGCAGAGATTTTCACAGCAAAATTAAAAAAAAAGATATCAGACAGAACAATCAAAAACATTATCGATGAAAAAGATAATATCATTAAATTGGTCACAGAAGGATACAGTAAAAATTCAGAAAGGCTGTCTTAAAATTCAATGTCATAGATAAGAATCTTTTATTTTGGATGGAACGTTCAAGAGTTGAAAAAAATATGATTTTCACAGATGATATAATTATAAAGAAAGTACAAAAAATAGCCGAAGAAAAAAATGTTAGGGAATTCAAAAACATCTCCCGGTTGGCTGAAAAAATTCAAAAAAGAAATAATTTCTCTCTTAAAATGATTGTTGGAGAAGGAAAGCAGGTAAATGTAGATTCTGGTGAAATCGAAAATTTTTTCACTCTGGTAACAAAACAAATTGAAGAATATGGTGAATCAGGTATCTATAATGCGGACGAAACAAGACTTTGATACAGACAAATGCCAACAAGAACCATATCATCTAAAATACAGCAAGGAGTGAAAAATTTTAAAAACAGAGTATTTGTACTGCTATGCTGTAATATGAATGGAACAGATAAAAAAATTCCACTTCTCATCGGCCGATCAAAAAACCCAAGACCTTTTAAAAATATTGATGTCGGCAAATATATTGACTATAAATGGAATAAAAAAGCCTGAATGACGTCAGCAATTTTTAATTCATACTTGCTAAGTGGGATGATCAATTGTTAAAATTAAATAAAAAGATATGTTTATTCATCGATAACTGCCCAGCACATAAAGTAACGTTGCATCTTAAAAACATGGAGATAAATTTCATTCCGTATAACACAACTTCATTTCTACAGCCTCTTGATTCGGTTATTATCTAATCTTTCAAGTCATACTTCAATATCTATAAATTGAGCGATGTTTTTGAAGCGGTAGAGGCTGGATAATCTGCTGAAGTTGTGTTTAACGGCATAAATATGAAAGATTCTGCACTTAATGTTTATCTCGCCTGGGATAAAATAACATCAAAAACAATCCAAAACTCCTTCAAACATTGTAAATGGGATAATAAGAATAAAAAACAAGAAAAGGAGAAAAATTTTTCAGAAATTGATGAAGAAATTAAAAAATATGAGTATGAATATTATCTTGAAGCCAATGATCTTGTCGATTTTTTAAGTTTTACAGAGTATTGTGGCTTCAATTATGATTATAATGACGTTATTCTGGAAGATGAAACTATTTATAAATCAGAATTAGATAGTGACGAGAATCAACCTTGTGATACTAATAGTACTCCCGAACCGAAAAATCTATTTTGAAGAGGCAAAAGGTGCTATACGAATACTTTTAAGGTACTTTGACGAATATGAAAACTTCAATATAGAAGCCAAAGCAATGGAAAAAAAGGGATCACAAGATCAAGAAAAGAGGCAAGGAAATGGAGGGAATGTTGAAGTTTTTAAAAAAAAAAGTAAAATTTCAAATTCTATACTTATTGTTTCTTTATAATTTACGGATTTTCTCACGAAACAATAAAACAAAAAGTACAGAGGGTTTACTGTAGAAAGAATAATGATTTTTTTAAAGTCTTATCTATTTATTAATAAAATTTAAACTTTGTTTATTTTGAGCAAAGGCCCGCAAATGGTGGCCCGCTGGTTGGTTTTTTCTGATCCGCAGAGGCCAGAAAAACTTAATGATATATAGAAAATTTTTGTTTTTTTAATATCAAGATATTATATTAGTAATTTTAAATAAATTTCGTTTATTCCCACCTGTTGTCATTAAAAAAAGCAAAAAAATATCCGTTAGTAGAACCTTTAAGGACAAATTGAAGAAAGAGTATTTCTTCATCATTAATAAGAATAAACCCATATGTTTGATTTATCTGGCCTAAATATCCGTTCCAAAAGAATACAATCTCGAAAGACATTTTTCGACTAGACACGTGAACTAAACAAAATTAATCACGTAGGAAATAAATGTCAAGTTAAAGAATTTAGTGGTCTCTTTAAATAAACAACAATCATTTTTCAACAACAAGAGTGAACAAGATGATAACATTTTTAGGGCAAGTTATGTAGTAGCACAAAAGATTGCTAAGAACGGAAAGCCTTTTTCGGATGGAAATCTAATAAAAGAATGGGTGTGCAACATAATTTACATATGATGCCAGAAAAATCAAAGGATATAGAAAGAATTGGTCTTTCTCGTTAGACAATTCCAAAAAAAAATAGATCAAATGGCAAAAAATGTTGAGGTGTTACTTAAATAAAAGACTTCAAAAATACCGGACTTTTCAATAGCAATCTACGGAAGCATCGACGTTACGGATACATCCCAGTTAGCAATCTTTAATTGGAAGGTTGATTCTAGTTTCCAATATACAGAAGAGCTGTTAGCACTGTGCTCATTATAGATTACTATCAAAGTCAAGATATCTTTAATTGAGTAAAAAGTGTTTTTGACAGGTTTAAAGTTGATTGGTTAAGATTATCTGTAGCGGCTACCGATGGTTCCCAACTATACTTGGGAACTTTAAAGGAGTTGTTGGCTGATAAATATCATACATAAAAGAGCAAGGTCGATATTGACCCCTTTTGCTCTTTCTTATGAATTATATACCAGCATAATCAATAAAATTCGATCATGTAATAAAGTGAGTTGTATGCTGTATTAAATTCATCCAATAGGAGGCATATTATCGCAGGCAGTTAAAAAAATTTTTAATGTTACTAAGCTTAGAATATTAAGATCGTAGATATTTTTATGAAGTACGCTGCCTAAGTAAAGGAAAAATGCTTAACTACTATTACGATCTGATAGAAGAGATTTTTATATTTTTGAGCTCAAAGGCCAAGGAATATTTAGAACTTAAAGATACATTATACGTTGCCATTTTAGCCTTTATAAGGGATGTTCCAAAACGATTGAATAAACTTAATTATTGACTACATAAACGAAATCAACTTTTTTATGGTCTTTACGGACATATATTTTCATTTCAGTGAAAACTTAATCCGTTGAAATCATAACAACATAAAGGAAATGAATAAAATTTTCCAATTTTTTTAAAATAATTTTGAAAATATATTAAATAATCGGGTATTTGCAAAAGAGTTATAATTTTTACATGAAGAATTAAGGATCAGATTTAATAATTTTCGAATCAAAAAAAATTTAATTTGATATTTTTACTTCAAAATTGGATGTTGATGATTGAACAACTCTGCATAAAATTTAAATTGATATAATAGATATTCAGAGTGAATATAGCTAAAGATGAAAGCAAAGACGGTAAAACTCATTGTTTTTTCCAGCAAAATTTTACAAAAAGCGAATTTTCAAATCTGTCAAGATTTATTAAAAAATGCGATTAGCTTTGATTGGTACCACATACAAGTTAGAACTGCTATTCTCAAGGAGTAAATGCTTTAAATCATTACAAAGATCTAGGATAACTGATTATCATCTTGAAAGTTATTTGCGATCATCAATATCTGAGATTTCACTAGATATAAATTCTCTTTTTAAGAATTTGAAATAACAGAAAGAATAAAATAACTCTTTGTTAACTTTTTAGGTATATTTATGTGTATACTAATTGTTAATAATGAAACTAATTGCATTGATTTGTTAGACTTCATTTAAGGGTGGGTTCAAGATGCACCTTTAAAACAAAATCTAGAAAATTTATATGAAATCAAACTAAATTCAGGGATTTAACTGATTTTATTTTCTTAACGGGAAATATTTTTTTTTCCATATTAAAATATTTTTAATTGACCTGGCCTTCAGACTACATTTGGATGCACATAACTTTTATTAGGCTATTCCGGTGAGGTTTTGAGTATTTAAATTATTTTTCTTTTAATTTTTATCTTGTGTAATTAAAACATTGAAGATATTTATCATAATATTTTCTAGGCGAATAAATTTAGGCAAAAAGATTTATGTGTACATGCACGTTGTATCCCATTTTATTTTGACAAAAAGTTGACTCCTTCCAATGCGCAGAAAAAAAGGGATATCAGGAAATTACAGAATAGGAAAAGATTTTGATAAACTATGATATCATGGAATCTTAAATAGCTGAATCTTTCATAAAGCATGTTATATCGACAAAATTTTATTAAAATAAGTTTCTTTCCATGAAAAGACTTACAAATAATATCAGTCTCTGCATCTTGTGTAGGCATTTAAAAGTTCGTATATAAGGTTCACAAGCTTTTTATTGATGGATTCTTTTGGTCATGCATTAATTTGTGTTAAAATTTGAAAAGTTAATAAGTTAACAATTTTTCGAAAAGGTAAAGGCCTTAATTTAATATGATTTTTTAAATATGTATAAATATTTCAAAGGTGTTTTTATCTTGACATTTCATATGATTTAAACATAAGTGGTAATACAATCATTTATTATTCTAGTGTAATTTGCGATTTAATATGCGAATATATCGCTGACACAAGCCAGCAAATAGGTGGATTTAATACTGATGGTACCCCAAAAATAACTTAATCTATGAAAGTTTTATTTTTAAATCGCTAATATAATGGATTGAGGTTTATATAATGGTTAATGGTATATAGCTGGTGTTATGAGAGGAAGTTAGAAATCATTTATAATTCCTGTATGAAGTATTAATTTAGATAAAATTATATACGTAATATTATATAATTTTCATCTTGGATCTATTATTTATACTGATAATTGGAGGGGATATATGAGTAACTTTAGAGAACTTAATAGATTTGAACAGGACAGTATGACCCACTTCTATAATTTTTCTAAATTAAGAAAATTCCGAGGATTATACACAGAACGTAGAAGGTTTATGGTCTAGATAAAGTCTTTCTTACGAAAACACAATTGAATTAGGCAGTAGCAGCACCATGAATTTCTAATACAGTTTTTTGACAATATAATATCGAAATAAGTTAATGATTAAATTTATTTATTACTCTAATTATTAATTATTTATATTTTTTAACCCTCGAGTTTTTAAAAAATAAAATGTGCAATAACGGTCTTGAACAGATCTATTAAATATAATTAATTTTTATTTATTAATAACTTTATAGAAATTTATATAAAAATTTTACTTTTCAAGCATTTTTATAAATTAGTAATCTTGGATCATGTATATATTGTTACTTGATAGATTATAAATAGACCTGAGAAAAATTTATTATAATTTTATAAAGGAGTTCTTAATATGATTTTAAGAGTTCAATTGAGAGTTTGAATACGAAGGATGAATAAATTGTTGAAAAACTTATCTATTTTAGGTTTATAAAGAAGTAAGAATTTTCACTAATATAAAATAGATATAGTAATACAAAAATCATTTCCAATGAGGGATTGAATAATTGAAGTTTAATACATTTTGAATCTGTGAAGTTTCAAAAAAGCTAATTAATCAGAAATTGCTGCTGGATAGCTAAATTTAGTTTTTATTTGAAAATAATATATAAAAAACTAATTTTTAGTTTAAACGATATTACTCAAAGAAATATTTTAAGATTTATTCATTATAAAAAAATTGCTTTTCCAAGTGGAACACTTATAATTTTGAAGATATCTAAATATCATAACAATAACGTTATGATGATTAGTGTTTCAGGAGTTGCAGTAAATATTAATAATACTATTATTAATTAAACGAATAATTGGTAAATGCAAAAATTAACGTATTTTTAAAAATAAAAAAATTAAAATAATGCCTCGCATAATTAGCAAACAAATAATTAACGTTTACAAAATCTATAATCTTGACCAAATTATAAAATTAAAAGTTACAGAATTCTATCTTGATTATAATTTCTTTGATGTGATCACGAAAATAAATTTTATAGCAAGTATTAAATTAATAAAAAATGAAAAATTGTGTGTAAGGTGCTTTAGTCAAAATAATGGGTCTCTTGTTTTGGATAAAATTTTTTTGATTCTTAGCATTAATTCTTTAAAAGGCTATTTACATTTACTTGGACATTTAGAAAACATTGTCTTTCAGTGAAATAAGATTTTCTCTTACTATAACTTCGAAAATTTATATAAATACTTAAGTTGTTGCAAAAATTTGGATATCGCTAATGTGCAATCTATTCATTTAGTTTGTGAAACAATTTACCAACATGTTTGCAACAACAATATTTAATTTTGAGATATATTTACCGTTAGAATTGGAAAAACAGTTGAAATCGAAGAAAGGTTATTTTACAGACAAAAAAGTTACCAAGGGAGAATTTTAAATCAACAGTGGTTTATTGGTTGTATAGAGAGAAATTATAGTAAAGTATTCATGGTTCAAGTGGAAAATAAAAATATCGAGATTATAATTTTAATTTTAAAGTGTATATTCTTCTTGGAACTACAAATTTTATTGATGAATGCAGTGACTTTGAGCAGCCGAGAAGAATGTCATGAATTTAAATATCTAATAATTTATGACTCAATTAATTTTGTAGATCCTAAAAACAGTGGAATAGATACAAAAAATATTAAATGTCTTTAGTCAAGATCTAAATATTTTACGCGTAGAAAGTGTAAAATTTAAAGAGAAAGTAAAAATTAATATTTAATTCAATTTAGGTTGGATCATTCGATATAAAAGTGTAAAAGGATTAATGAACTTTTAGTTATGTTGAAACATGATGAGTAAATTTTAGGAAAAGAGGAAATATTTTAAAGTTTTTAATTTTCAAAAACACGTTAATTTGTGCATTTAATATATAATCTCAAAAAGGTAGAGTTCCAAAGATCAAATCTTTTTATTTTAAATTTTTTATAGTTATTTTGTATAATAGAAGTGAGTTTGATATTAGGTTTAAAATATAACAAATGGTTAGATATTTCATATTATTTCTATCGTTTAAGAAGTGAATCTATGTTATATATTGATTATTTTAAATTAAATCAAGTATTGGAAATATCTACAACTATAATCACAAGGCTTTTTGTAACAGCTATTAAATAGATTCAGTTATTGGATCAAATACACAGATTAATAAATATTTTAGAATATTAAACTTTAAAATAAAAAAATATGAGTTGATTAGTTTATGCTGATTACCTTCTCTTCTAGAGTTTATATTTTTAAATATTTAAAACGGACTTACTTATTAACAAATTTTTATATGTTTATCGATATCTTTAGAATTTATTTTATTCATTTATGAAATATAAAAAAATTAAAGTTTTGTGCATGCTGCTTATTCAGCGTTATAAAAAAAATGTGTGGAAAAAGCAAAAAAATATTTTTATTGCTAAAATGTTTAGTAAAAGGTTAAAACGCTCGTTTCTTTCAGTTTTGTACTCCCAGAGATATTAAGTAAAATATTCAGGATACTGTGTTTTAGATAGTCCACTTCTATCAAATAAAAAACTCTTCTAGTATCCCCACAAACGTTCAATTGATTGAGTATGAATACTAGAAACTCCTGCATCGATAAAATTAGGAGAATGATTAACACTGCAGTGTTCAACATCTGGAAAATCTCTTATTGCAAAAAAAAGTTTTCAATCGATCTGGGAAAATGGTTGAACCCACAAGCTCATAATCGTCTATAAAATTCCTCATAACTTCTGCATTTCTGTTCGGTACTGGAACAAAAAACGCTTTTTGTATCCCTTTTTCTATATTTTTGACATATCAATGTCCGTTAGTTAAGCAAATACGGTTATATTTTCGTTTAAAAAAACGACTGAAATCAATTCCTACAATTTTTATTTAGCCATCATTATTGACCCTGTCAAGTTTATTGTTTCTGGTTATCATGTAATTTAAAATAGCTTATTTGACAAGCTCAGCATAATCTGACAGGATGTTTCAAGGCTCAAAAGCTGTAACTTGAAAAGAATATCTTTTGTTGTATCTATAGATAATAAAATAAATGTTCTTTATTGAAAGTTTGTTTCTTAAAAATTGCTAATTTTTTTTAATTTTACACGATTGTTTACACGATGTTTTACATATACAGTAAAAAGATTATGGTTGCTATTTTTATTTGTATAAGATATATGGGTATCTTTACACATATGTTCATAACATTGTGTTTGCAAGGATGCATGATCAAGCCAAGAAAATATTAGAGTCAAATGGACTTGATATATTTAAGGAAATAAATGATTCTGTAATGATCAAGCTCCTTAATTTTAGATGTGTATATATTATCCATTGAATAACAATTTCTTTAAAAATAAATTTGTCACCTAAGTTGGATATTCAAAAATTTTTAAGAATGCCAAATAACAAGCATCTACCTAAACTTTCAACTGATAGACTTAATAATAACCTTTTTGCACTATTATTACAGTCAAATATCAATTTAACGATCGTCACTTGTTGCAAAAACACACACTTTGGTAAAAAAAAAATATTGAGTTGTTTTGGTTTTTTCTAAGAATTTTTTTTCTATTGACATAAAAAAATAGCAGCTAAATAAATAATTGGTTATGAAAAAAAGAAGGAAACTTTATAAAAAAAAACAAGCAGTAATTTACAATCATAAGTGATATTATAACAAAAAAATTGTTTTTTATTTATCTTGTAAAGAAGAAAGATAAAATTAAGGATGATTTATAGTTAAAATGGTTATTGGAGCTAGGCTTTATTTAAAAAGTTGGTATCAAGAAAGCCTTTATTGTTCTTTTTTGTCTAAGAATTTCTTCTTTTACTTTTCACAATGATACAAAATCCGCGCACTCATTTTCAATCATATATTACTCAATTTCAACTAGATTAGCTACGATTTTACTGTAACTGACTGCATTCATGTTTTTCTGCTCATTATCTGATATTTGCTAATTGTAAACAGTATTGTCATAAAATGTCCTGTATCAAATCTAAATCGTAATCAACTGAAATGTTTGTTGAAAAATTAAGATCACTTTAATTATAATCATTTTCTGCATGTTCCAGATGAATAATTAAATTATTCTCGTTAACTAACTCATATTCTTTCCAATTTTCCAATGCTTTCTTAAAACAATTTGTAATTGTTTCTTTTATTACTGAATTCCAAGCCTCAACAATAATTGGAAAAATGTTGACTAGTTTTATTGTTTTAATTAAAGAAGCATAAGATTTATCATTTTCCTCTTACAGTTAAATATTACGCATGAAAATTTTGCGGTAATTATACTTAAATGAGCGAATAATGCCTTGGTCTAAAGGCTGTATCTTTAAAGTTGTTGATGTTGTCATGCAGTGCAATTTCATATTCTAAAAATCATATCATTGCTATATACAGGTGCATTATCGAGTATCAAAAGAATTTTTCTATTTTCTTTTAACAGTTTTTCGTTTAATTCTTCCAAGCAATTAAAAAAAATTGCACTAATCATCCAGGCTTTTGTGTTTTTGTTTTTAAACAATTTTAAATGATTTGAAATTGATGTTATTAAATCCATGCAGATTTTTTGACTTACCGATAATTAGAGGCGAAATTTTGTCACCATTCTTGCTTATGCAAAAACATTATTGTTAAGCGCTCCTTGGTAAATTTGCATGAAGAAATATTATTTTACGAGATCGTCAAAGTTTTTATTCTAGGACATTTAATAAATAAAGACGTTTCGTCGCAGTTGAAAATATCCTCTAATGCATATTGTTTGCATACTTTTTTAAAATCTGACCATGTTTTTTTAAAGATCGTCGTTATTAACTAGCTATTTTTCGCCATAATTGCTTTTAAAGGTTATGTTAAACCACTTTTTAAAATTTTTAAGCTAACTATTAAATCTTTCCAATTACTAATATTAAATTGCTCTGCTAAAAACATTCCTTTTTCTTTTAGAAGATCATCTGTTATGACGTTACTTTCTCCACCTTTGATGTTGAACCATTCAAGCCAAACAGGATAAATTTTTTGATTATTTTCTTTTAAACTTGTAATTTATGATTTTGTTGTGGCCATTTCTAGAGCTAGTCTGATTTTGTGATCGTTTTTTAAAATTTGATTTATTGTTCCAACTGAAACGCAAATTTTTTTCTTTAATTCATCTTGCGAAATTGTTGGATTTTTCTGCTTATACTCCTGAGTTTGAAGTTTTAATGCCAAAGTATAGCTTTTTAAATTTTCTTTTTGGGTGTTTTTTCTCTAATTCATTTTGTTGGGGTTCGTTATAAAAACATCGTTAAATTTGTATAAGTCAATTCTATTAATAATAAGAAAAATATTTGTTTGTAAAAAAAGCATATTCGTTATAAAAGACTTTGACTGTAATCTAGATAAATCATTAAAATATAAAATATTTGTTGATTTATAAAATATTTCATTCACGGATACAACTTTTAATTATATTTCAACTTAATTAATGACACAATTTCTTAAAATTTTATACTTGTATTGATGAAAAATATGTTTTTTATATAATTAAGTAAATGAATATAATTATGATACATAATAACTATTTAAATTTTTTTATCTAAAAATTTATATACTATCACATTTCATCTTTTACTAATAGGAATAATTTTATTGTTTTTGATATATGGTTATCAAGCTATTTAAAAAAAGGTTTTAATTCATAATTATAAGGAGAAAAAAAATATTTTACATTTTAGTTTTGATTGTGCATCATTTTTATTACAATTTATTGATGAACCTCAGAAGCTTGACATATCACTATAATTAAATACTTTTTTTTTGTAAAATAATAGAATTTACAAAAGTTTATTTTTTAATAATATTAATAAATTTAAATTTTCATCTACATATAAATGTCTTTCAAATTCAAGTTCAAAAATAAGTATTTAAAATTGGTAAACCTCTTTTAATATATATCACCTAATTAATGGTTGAAATTGACTTATAGTAATGATAACTCCATATAGACTTTTTATATTTCGCCCAATAATAAATTTATTTTGATGGTATCAGTTTATGCCAGTGTTTTATTTAACCATATTAATTTTTTTCACCAATAACGTTTTTAATTTTACTTATATTTTGCAATGTTGTAAAAATATTCGTTAAGTACTATTTGTCATATTAAAATTATATAATTTATACATTTTTATTTCTTTTTTTTATATTATTTAAAAATAAATTAATTTTTTAAGAAAAATATTTTAATTAATAGTTCATTAATGACTTTCTATGTGGTACTGGTGTATTTTATATTCAAACGTTGAAATAAATAATTAATTTTTATTTGGATTCTAAAATATAATCAAATTTTAGATTTGTACTCATATTAATTTAATGTACTAAGTGAAAAATTTTTAAAATACCAAGGATTATTAAAAATCAAAAAACCATTAAAAATTAAGGTATTAAAACACATTTTTATTTCAATAATTTTAGGAATATAATTACAAAATAAATTATTGTAATTTTTATATTTAAGTATAAATATTTGGAGTTATTATTAAAATTCCAATATGGAACATAAAATAACCTTAAAAATATCTGAATATTTTTGAACGCATTTATCATAAAACTTTGAGTAACTTTAATTTTAATGTTAATGTAATACAAAAATGTATCAATTTCTTTTATTAAGTTATTTCATATATTTTGAAACTTTAACTATATTATCAGGTACCATTTGATTAATATTCTTTAAACTTAAGATATCAAATTTAGTTGAAATGATATTATTATATTTTAAAAATATTTGAGCAAATTTAGTGTATGAAAATATACTTAATCAAATAATTTTAATTTTCTACTGTTTCGATTTAATAACCTTAATAAATGTATCAATTTTGAAATATGCTATATTATAATCAATATACAAGAATTTATTATTTGTTGGAAAAACTTGGAAAATTTTAATTTATAGTTTGATATATTAAAAATATATGAATATTTTTATTGATTTATCATCTTTTAAAATAATTTAGATATTTTTCAATTAGTATCAAACCATAAATTAAGTATTAATGTTTCAAAGGGTTTTTAAATTATATAAACGTTTAGATATAAAATTAGAAAATAACATTATTTAAATATCTTATAAAATAAAATAGTGTAAAATCATAAATTTTAATAGCATATAAAATTAATATCTATTTTATTTTATTCTCATTTAAATAAAATTTTATAATTTTAATTTTGTAAGAAATCTTTTCTATGATAATTGATTTTTTTAAAAATTTTGCATATTAATTAATTTGTTAATTAATTACTAAATTTATAAAGTTAAATCTTTAGTTTGATTACTTCATTGACTTTTATTATTTTTTAGTCTATGTGTAGATATTATAATATAAAAACAATAAAGAATATAATATCATAAGAAATTTCAGATTTACATACATAGAAGAAATTGATTAAATTTAAACTACATGATTCTTGGAAAAATAGCATCAAAAATTTAAATTAAAATAAAGTATTAATATGAAATTGAAAAAAGTATATTATGAATAAAACGATTCAAACATAGACTCTTAAACAATATAAATTTATACAAATAAATTTTATATTTATACATAAAAACTATAGAATCATATATTTTAATGAAATGTATAAAAATCAGTCTAAATGAAATATTAGATTAGTAAAGATATGATTTAATGAAAAATTATGATTAGATAAGTGTCATTTTAGAAAAAAATTAGCTTAAGTTTAAAATATGCGACAACAAAATTCTCATGTCAGAAACACAATTACTATGAATAAAATTAATTTTTTTTTGAAATATATAAAAAGTATAAAATTAGAAAAAAATGTTAAAACTGTTATTTTTAAATATAAAAATTTTTATTTTTATAAATTTTTTCTATTTTGTATACTCAATGGATTTTTCTTTTAAGGCTTTAACAGATGAATTTATTTTTAAAAAAGATGATGAGATTTATTTTATTAAGTGAATCTTTTTTTGTGAGAAGTGCAACAAAGAAAAGAGATTCATCAAATCTAAAAATAGGGTTGATTAGAAAGAGTAGATGGCAAGCAAGTGTAAAACCACTAATTTAGTTAGAAAATGCTGATCATTTGTCAATTTTAAAATCCTTTTTTATATTTTATTTTACTTAAAAGAAAATTTTATTGAAGAGAAAAATTTAAAAGCTATATACTCTGAACTTGGTTTAGGAAAAATACAATAATTTTTTTACGCATTAATAATAAAATTAATAAAGGAATTTTTAGATAGTCAGAAAATTTTATTTGAAGAGAGAATCATGAATTTCATGTTGAAGAAACACTACTTCGAAATAGAAAATATAATAGAAGTAGATTTATTAAGCATAAATAGTTATTGGGAATCATAGTTATTGGGAATCATAGTTATCGTATCAAATGAAGTTATAATCAAATATATTCCTTCTAGATAAAGAGATGATTAAAAAAAATTTAAATTAATCAAATTGTTGCGTTTACTCCATTTATTTGTGTCTTTTCTAACCAACCTGAAATTCCTCCATCAATGTCAAAGATTCCTTTCCTGCTGATTCGAATTAGTTTCTCGTCTTTCTCCAGGAGAAATGTTTGTTAGCTTAACTTTTCTTTCACTATATCAGGACCTTATAGTCTATGGTCAAGAAAATTAATTATTTCTAGGGGTTTCACATGAATGTATACTTTTTGCCTAAATTTATTTATTTCATACTTTTACTTTGATAATATTATTATTTCATGTCTAACTTTTATTTTTTATTTTGATCTTTTGAAACATTTCTTGATTTCTGGAACATCCGCATCCTTTTTTATTACTGTTGATTGGTTTATTCTTAAGTCTTTCCTTGTAAATAATTATAACAGTATTTATCCAATAGCTCTTAAAATTATGGTTGACATTATTATAAGTGATAATTCTACTACTTTATCTCTTCTATTACTAGTTGTTTTCTTTTCTGCTAGCAGACATCACATTCTTTATTTCAGTGTCTTGTTTACTATTTATAATTGCCCATTACACAAGGTTTAAACATTTTTGTTCTTGCCTTCTCGATTCCATATTCATTACAAAACTCTGCAACTGTTCGAGATTCAAAGTGTTTTCCTTGAGCAGATAAAATAATTTTTGAAACCTATTATGACTTTAAATTTTTCACAAACAGACATATATAAATTTTATAGACTCTGTAAGACTTAAAATAATTGCAAATTTATCATGAATTTTTGTAGAGCTACAAACCAAAATCTATTTTCATTATCTAAAACAGATAATTGTCCAACAAATTCTACTGACCATTAATCAACTAAAATAGGATTCGGCATATTTGCTAGCTCCGCATGCAAAATTAGTTTGCATTTATTCATAATACATATCTTTAAATTTTTGACATCTTTAAAAATGTTCCTTAAGTTTTGTAGCCAGAAATATTTTGTAGATATCATTTCTTACATTTCTCTAATCCGAAATAACCTAATTCATTATGATAGTAACCATGGTCATTCACAGCATTCACTTTATCAACACAAATGTTATTCATTTTTTGAAGTAAGCTATAATCTCTGGTTTCTTTTACTAAGAGAGTTCTTATGCTGCCATAAAATTGAATCAAGAATTTAGTGATTATTGAATACTAAATCGTTTTTTTAAATTAACTTAAGTTTTTCTAATATTTTGTCTTCTAATTCGTCAATTATGACCATGTATAATTAAAGTCTTCCAATACAATAAAACTTCTTGATAAGAATTCTGCAATTTTATTTTTTTTCCAGGCTTGTATTTTTTTTCAAAATTAAATTCTTGAAACTTTTAAGGACACCTTGCTCTTCTTCCCTAAAGTTTTTGCATGATTATAAATATATCAATGGTTTTTGGTCTGTATAAAAAACAAACTTTTTCCTTAAGATTATGTTTTCAACGTCTCAAAGCACCAAACTATTGATAGCAATTCCTTCGCAGTGATAGAGTAATTGATTGGCATTTATTAAGTTTTCGACTTAAGAAAGCTATTGTTTAAGTTCTATTTTGGATTTCCTTCGTCAAAATTTCACCCATAGCTATTCCTGAAGCGTTACATTCTCAGCTTGAGTGTTTTTTAGGTTCGCAAAGTTTAGTTTATTTATTTCCTTTTAACATTTTCTTCATTTTTATTAATGATCTATTTTGAGTTTCGGGCAATTAAATTTTAAACTTATATACATTTCAAATAGAGGTACAGCAATTGAAGATCAATTTATTACAAATTGTTGATAAATCTTACACATTTAAAGGCAACTTAGGACATTTTTGTGTGATCTTGGTTCTTCAAAGTTGTCTATGCCCTTAACCTATAATGGATGCATTTACAATTCTGCTTTCGAAATTACGCGCCCGAGAAACTTTACTCGTTTAGCAGCAAGCTAACATTTTTCAGATCTACTCTCCTTATATGTTTCAAACCCACTTGTAAATTTTGTTTGTGTTCTTCTAATGACTTTGAAAATACTATAATGTTATCTATATAGCAAACAGAATTTCGAATACCTTACAAAACAATATCTATTAAACGGTAACAACTTGCTGGTTGATTTGTAAGTCAGAATCGCGTTCTCCTTAATTTATGTACCTTATTTGCAAAGCTGGATAATACTCTGTCTTCTTGCAATCATCTTCCTTGTTGAAACTTTCAATAAACTCTGGCTAAGTCAATTGTTGAGAAATAATTTGCTCCTTGAAATTTATCTCACAGATCAAGAAAATCTGGAATTGGGTAAAAATCTTTCAAACTTATATCATTCAGTTTCCTAAAACCTAGATTAAGACGATAAGATTAATGCTTCATCTTCATTATTATGTAGCAGAGTAGTATGCCGGTTCGCTTTATGTATAAAATATTTGTTAAATAAATCAACAATTTTTTCCTTCAAATCTGACTGTAAAAGTAAATCTACTCGAAAAGTCTAAAATTTACTAGCGTTTTGCTTATTGTTTATATTTTATGGTCTATTCTATTAGTTACGCCTATGTTTTTCGGATCGTAAAATCAATCCATATTAGCTTCCAAGATACGCTTGATTTCATAGATCTGTTTATAGATTAACGCAATTCTGTCTAATACTACATTTTAAATTCTTTTCATATGATTAATTCTCGAAAAATTTAGATAATTTAACTTGTTATTTTTTATAATATCCCAGGCAATAATAGCTTCGGTGAACCCATTTTTTACAACATAAAATAAAAGTTCCATTTTGCACTCACTTATTCTAAAATAAGCTTTATAATATCCTAAAAAATTGTAACTAGTTTGCTTTTGATGATAAAACTTTAAAGACATATTCCTTATCGATTTTTAACTCCAGTTAATACTTGAAAATGACAAAAATGCGCCATAACAATTATTCCTCTAACGACCTTCCCATTAGTATCAATATTACAAAAAAACTTCTTATCAATTCCTTTCCTATAATATGCGCCTAGTACAGAGTAATTTAAAACATCTTTCATATCAATAATTTTAATTCTCGGGTTAGGCTCATTTTTAACTGCACAAATGGTCTTCTAATATCCTAATTCTACAGTTAAAACAACAAAACTGCGTTGTTACTGGTTTTGAGATTTTCTTAGGATGCTCCGGCTTATATAAATCATTCTTCTCCATTTTTAGAGTAAATTTAAACATATCGATATTGCCTACTCTTTGAAACTGTGTTTGAGAACAAAAATAATGGATCTAATAAGTTTTTTGTTAACCATAAAATTTGTCTCTATAAAGTTGAGGGACAGAATTGCAGAGGAAAGGTAAGAGTTAATTCGTTTGCAACATGTGCTGAAATTCTCGTTATTTTTTTTTACAGCCACAAGATAAAGGTCATAAAATTCATCTGCTGTATGCGTCTCCTTTCGATGATTTTCAAATAATTTTCTAATATTCTCAATTTTTCCCGCTTTTAGTTTTTACTCTTAACCTCCGACTCATTATAAAGGTTTAGTGCTTGGCCTTGCAAATAGGGGGTAACTTCTTCACTTGATCAACTACTATTCATCCATTTGCTTCCGCAATATCATGAAATCTTCTTAAAATTCTTTAAAACTATCTTCTAATCTCTCGAATATTAGTTCACTTCTGACCCATATGTGACGCTATACACAATTTATACGAGTGTGTTTCCCAAGCACGCGACACATAATTATCAGACTTAATTGAATTTATTGAATTAACTGATTACTATAGAGATTTAATGATATTTTTTTGAAACAATAATTGCATACATCAAACAGTGAAACATAGTGAACATTTTATTAATCCATCATCAGGTTTTTATTCACAAAATATTGATAATTTATGGATGCTTTTATAAAAAATCTTCAAGTTTTAACGTCGTTAATAAATACTGGTTTGATGGAATTTTTCATTGCCGAATTTCTTGTTAAAAGAAAATTTAAAACTAAAGAAAATAAAATTGAAGAAATCATGAAACTTTTCATTAATGATAACCATAGCAAAAAATAAAAATATTTTCTTTATTTTTTTTTATCTTTTTTATTATTTT
>CAKKLC010004622.1:50939-73951 GCA_918559645.1 Ceratonova shasta | reverse complement strand
TTTTTTTTTACACTTAAATTTAGTTTTTTTATTGCTTTTTAATAAATCTGGATTTCCAAAGCAAAATATTAAAAATAAAAAAATATTTAAATTATTTATTTATTATCGTACTGTCATATGCTTTTCTAACATATGTTTTCATTTTTCTGTACCATCCATCACAGTGCTGAGGGGATATTTCGTTAATACCAAATATCATACTGTAAAAAAATTCATCTTCAGAATTAGAATTAGATCTTTTTACTATATTTTTCCATTTACTGAACATATTTTCAATTGGGTTTAAAAACGGGAATATGAGTTTTAAGATGTAAAACCCTACATGGACTTTCAGCTTCTGCAATTATTTTAACACATTTATAAAATCTAACATTATCCAATATTAAAACACATCTTACTAAACCAAGTTAATAAGTTTTATAAAATAAATATGTTATAAACGTATGAAAAGTTGTTGAATTGAAAGCTCTGAAATTTAACTCATAAAACAATATCTTATTTCTAGTCATACTGCAACATACACTCATGTTTATTAAACGTATAATTTTTACAATTAAGACAGCTGTTGTCCCAATGTGTAATCTTTTTTTTTACTCCCACGCATATATTAAATCCAACTTGATCTAAGAATATTATATTTGTTTGAGTATAGTCTTCATGTGATCGCAAATAAGACTCAGCATTTATTTTACAGACAGTTACTGTCCGTGAATTATTCATTATCTCACGAATCGTATGCAATATTATAAAGATCAATGTAATTTTTTTTACAGTTAAAAATTGTTGAGCTGTATACCATTACTGTATAAACTTATATTTTTATTACAATATTTTTTAAAAAATCGTACAATTCTTATCAAGCATTGCTCTTTAATATTCAAACATTTTCTCAGTCATCTTGCAAAGATTTTTGCTACATCTAACTTTCTTTTCTTAAACACCATTTGTTTTATATATTTTTATAATTGATCCAACAGTAGATCTTGGTAGATTCTCATCCTTGTCTATTCTAACTTGAGATTACCTGATACTTTAGCTTCTATGATGCCTGCTCTTCTATTTTTGTCAATCTTCTCATACAGATCTCGTATGTTCTGATTCATTATAATATTTGACTCTTGAATGATGTCATCAAGGTTGGTATTATTACTAGATTCAATAATTGCATTTATATTATCATCTGATGATATTGTGTTTTCTGTAGTTATTTTGTTATTTGAGACAATATCATTGTTTCCATATTATTTTTCATATCTGTTATTTGGGGGTTATTACTACAAATAAATAATAAATATAAAAATTAAAAAAAAAGGAATTGAAGTGAAGTGAAGTGAAAATCCTGTATTCATAATAATTTATTTCAGACATATTTTAATGCATCACGCAATTCTTTAATTTATAAATTACTAAAAAAAAATTTTGGAAGAGATATAACTTGAAAAATGTTAGTTATAAATTCTTAACATGAAACCTAGTTTAAAAGCAATCTTAAATCTACGATTACAAAATAACTAAGAAATTTTCATAATTATCTTTAATTTTAAAATAAAAATTGCAGTTAAATCAATATTTATCATTTATTTCTGTGTTTTATTTCTAAAATATAATAAAATAATCTTGTAAACTTACAAATAAAAAATTATTGAACGATTTATTTTAATTTACTAATACCCGTAAACTTATATTTATCAAATATTTAATATCAATACATAATATATAATTTCATTTAATAGTATTTACAGCAATAAAAATGTTTGATAAGCTCAAACTCTAAATATTTTATTAATTAATTTACAAAAAATAAATTATTAATTTTTAAAGTTTTATTATTATATAATTTTTTTAAAAATATAATAACTTTCAATATATATTATAAAATAAAATTAGCTTGTTTAATAAATAACTTATGAAGAAGGAAAATATCGAAATAAAAATTATTAATACATGTTTTTAATTTAATAAAAAATAAATTTATTGCATGCTTACTATTATAACATAAGAATCATTATTATATAACGGTTTAATAATCATATGAATATTAATTTAATAGAATAAATAATATAATTCATCACTTTAATCATGTAAATTATTGTATGGTTTATTTGACTCGTATAATTATTTTGTCAAATTCAGTAATGATTTTGTAATAATATTACTAAACACATATTTTGTTTTATTTTAGTTGATTTTCTCATATTTTGAGAGAAAAATTATTTAATTGTCAAATCTGATTATAAAAATAAGATTAAAAGTTTTTATGATATTTTCATACGTAATTCAAAATTATTAATCTTAGTTATGTTTTTTTAAAGCAACAAAGTAGCAACTTTTTCGTTTTAGTTTTATACCAATTATATTTTCTAATTTTTTTATAGTATATTTGGTTTTTTTAACCTATATAACTTTTATTTATATAAATTTTTGCAAAATTGAATTCTTGGATGATAATTTACCTATTTCTTAAAATAATGTATTTTTTAAGAATGTGAAAAATATTAAGTGTTTCATTTTTTTCTTCTAAAATGGAATAGATAAATTTAATTTTTAGTATTTGAAATTTATATTGTTTATTCTTTGTTTTAAGTTTATAATTTATCAAGAAATTCTTATTTTGATAACTATAATTAATAAATACTTGTTAATTTAATCAAATGTTTTTGTATTATTTATTTAAGAACATTTTATTGATAAGGTTACCATTAATGAATGATAACCGATTTGAATAATTTGGTAATATTTAGGATCATTAAAATAATAAAATTTGAACTTGATATAATTTCAATAATTTATGTCTAGTTCAATAATTTGTTTTGGTTTGATTCAATTTGGATCTAAAAATTATTATTTTTCATGTTTCCTTCCAGAATTTTATTTTTTTATTAAAATTTAAAAATATAATTATTTTTGAAAAGAATATTGTTTTTATGTACACTTTAACCGAATAAACTTTTAATTTGATAAAAATTATATATTATACCTTGACAAAAAAATGTTATTTTAAGATTAGTTAAAAAACATAATTTAACAGTTGGATCAAACAAAAAATATTATACTCAAAATTAAATTTTGATTATAACATAGGATTTGATGTTTAATTTTTTTCTTTGTAAAAATTGCATCTATTTATTAAGAATAATATAAGTTATAAAATTATCAATTAAAATTTATTTTTTTAAATAGTATTTAAAATATTCATAATTCATAAGGTAATAAACGCTAAAATTTTAATTATTTCTTATAATTAACTTTATTTATATTCATGTAATTATTTTTTAAATATTTTATCATAATTATTGATCAAAACTAAAAAAAAATATTTTTCAAATATAAAATATTTACTAGGGTTATCTTAAATATAATATTTAAAATTTTTAATTTCTATATTTATTTAATTTTAGAAGCTAACAGTTGAAACAAAAATCAAAAATTATAATAAATTTTTATTATAAATTGAGTTATATCTCTTTAGATATTGCAGGGTTTTGAATAAAAAATGATATTATTTAAACTTTGTTTTTTTCGTAAAAAAATCAGATATATATTAATAAAAATGAAAAAAATTGTTTTCTTTTTCATTGTAGGTTAATCTGTTTATTGGTATATATTAATTTTTTAAATTTCTTGTAATTAAAAGAATTAGCTACTAGGAATCACAAACTTGTTTTAGTAATTTGAAAATAAATAATTATGACATCAGTTAGTATAAAATTAGTTTAATCAAAAAACTTTTTAATAAATTTTTTAGCTGTTTATACCAATATTAATATAAAATTTTATAATCAAATTTTTTTTTGACATTTTTTTATACCAACTTTTTTTTTTACATTTTAAAAAAAATTATAAAAATTTTTAAAAAAACTATCACATGCACAAATCATTTTTCAACAGCATACATGCTCCAATTATGTATTCACCTACTTCTCCACCTGCTATAATATTTATTCAACAATAATTCATCCTAAGAAAAGAAATGTCTTCTCAATCTTGTAATGGTTTTTTTCAGAAATATCTACATCAGGTTCAAAAGGTTGTTTTTCATTTTTTTGTAGTGGGAAAAAGTGCTAAAACTTCGAAAAGTGTGTTTAAATCATAAGTAAATTATTTTCGAAAATAAAACTATTTTCTAAAAAAATTGTACCCTCTGTTTTATAAAATCAACTGAGATGACACAAAAGAAAATTATGGTAATAGTTGGTGTCTCAAATTAAGTTCTTTAAAAAATTTTATTTGATTTAAAAAATAAAGAAACTGATTCTTTGTATTAAATTGAACAAAGCTTGGTGGACCCAAAATTATTATCAATATTGACGAGAGTATGTTTAATCACAAATATAAAGCTCATGGTTGGAAGTGGTTCAAGGCAACAATGCTGTGTCTTTGGTATAGTGGACACGAGCTACACACAGACAAGGAGCGTAATGAAGTATATCAATAACAGAAGTGCAGTTTCACTTCTCCCAATTATTTGTAGGCACGTAGTAAATGGTTTAATATAAAACAGCCGTGAATGCGCTTTCTATAATGGATTGTCTTTATTAGGAATTGAAAAAATTATAATGTTTCAAAATTATGTATTTGTAGAGTGGTTAACAGTAATACAGACTTAGCTCGTCGAGTCATATTGGAATAAACAGAAAATGGAATCATAAAAATGAATGGTTGTGTTATAAGTATATTAAGATAAACTTTTGATTGGTTTATATTTTGGATATATTTGGTGAAAATACCTTTCTTAGTATTATTAATAAAATATAAATTTTTCTATTTAAATTTTTCATTTATTTTATAATTTCCAAATTTATTTTGACAGTCAATGTAAAAAAAAATACTTGGTTCAAATTAATAGGACGAAAAAATAGTACGAACTTAAAGGCACCATTAAAATATTATTAAATGAAATAATATTATCTAAATATACATTAAAATTAATTTATTGAAGTTTGTAACTCATACTGGAAATCCAAAAAAAAAATTAGGAATTTTTTTATTTTTTTTACATTTTATTTAAATATATTTTATTTTAAATATTTTTAAATGTACATAATGATATTAAAAACTATAAAAAAAATATCATGAAACAATTACCGCAATTATTAGTTAAAATAAAATTTATTTTTGAAAAAGCTATCTTATTGATAAATAGAACTAACTGGAGTTAA
Organism: Ceratonova shasta; assembly: GCA_918559645.1. Lineage (NCBI taxonomy): Eukaryota > Metazoa > Cnidaria > Myxozoa > Bivalvulida > Ceratomyxidae > Ceratonova > Ceratonova shasta. The sequence continues at coordinate 68,792 of CAKKLC010004622.1, read as the reverse complement.
AAATTAATATTTGATTTAGTTAAATTCATTATCTATTATTTTTTATACAAATAATTTATAAACTTTTATTATAATTTTTTCTTTTGTAAGATTATAATTAATAATATAAATATCTTTTAATAATTCTATATTTTATATAAAAAAATATCTAAAAAAATTAAATAATTTTAAAACGTGAGAACTATTTAATATAGAGTTTTCATATAATAAGAAAGATAGTTTAAAAATTAAATTTTGCGACCCTCATATATATCTAAATGATATTATATACTGTAAATCTTATTTTTACTAAAAGAAAAAATAAGATGTTTTTTGCTTACATAGAAATAAATTACGAAAATATTTTTTTGTAACTTAATGTACATATATGAAAATAAGAAAAATATTTTTTATGAATCTTATGCGTATCATGTAGGAGTAAATCGTTAGGAAAAAATGGTTTAGGCATAAAAATCAAAATGATATCTTATTTTTATATAATTATTGGATGATGTTGGGTTTTATAATTACTTTCGCCTATATAAACTTTATATAATACATAAATAGTTGTTAAAAATAACATATTGAACCCATCGAAATATAATAAAATTTATGTATGAGATCATATGCCGAGTTCCACTTAAAGGTGTCAAAAATCCCATCTACTACGACTTAGTAAAAAAAATTAATCTATGAAAAATCAAATCAATATTTTATTAAAAAGTATGTTATCTTTCAAGGTTTTATACTCTACTGCTTTTCTTCGAACAATAATTCTTGTAAATTATATACAAGTTCAAGTCCTTTTGAGTTTATTGAAATCAAATATTTTTCAATTTGATCCTAAGGAATTATGGCATCATTATATCCAAGTATAACTATGTCATCTTTATTTTCTTTCTCGCATAGACCTTCTCCCATTATCAACGTTTTATTATTCTAAATATGATTCTCACTTAATATTTAAATCTACTCATCTTCCCAATTAGTATATCATCAAAATATTAGTATTCTCTGTTGCAATTTAGGCAGTAGTTTCAGTTAATTCTACTTTATCGGTTTGATTTTTTTTCTTTGCTAGCGAACCCAGAAACAATTTTTTCGACCATAACAAAGTTATGCTATGCCTTAATTAAACACTTTTGTAAATTTTCAACTGTTAATTAATTCCACGCCCTGACTATTAATGGTATTGCATTAAAAATCTTTAATTATTTAATGAAACCTTCCATATCCATACATTAATTGTTAAATGGAGCTTTCTCTATGAAATAGCTTTTAATTTAGATTTAAACGAACGTTTAACACATAGATTAAGAGATTGTGTGTTATATGCTATATTTTAAGGTAAAAATCTAATTTTGATGTTGGAAAAACTATTTACAAGTAAATGATTAGAAGGTTATCTACTAAGAACAAAAATGTCTATTTTGAGATTTAAATTACTCATTATAATTATTAATGATGTCTTTAAATATCTGCTTCAATATCCAAGCTTTTGTTGAATATTTATAAATTACTGAGTCTAACTTTCTATCTACAAGTTTAAAATTTTATGAATTTTAAACTTTATCTATAATTACTAGGGAAAATTTTTCTCCACTTTGACTTGCGGTGAACAAAATTGTAATTCTTACTTTTGAAAATTTTTTATAAACTTTTGCCTTAGTTAATAAAGCAACTCTATTTTTTCCGAATATTTGAAGAATACAATGGTTTCATTTACAATAAAAATATTTTTGGGCTTGTATGATGAAAGTTGAATAAAAAAATCTTGAAAACCTGTTCCAATAACAATCACAGCAACCAATGTTTTTTCTCCATAAATTACTTTAGATTTTATTTTGTTATTTTTTTGAATAACAATAAGCATATACTAGAAGCTTTAAATCAGGGCATACTATTTTTTCTGCAAGATTTAATACTGCGACCTTTTAGTCCATCATTTGTGGTAGATTTATTTTTATTATCGCAAATCAATAAATAAATTTGTTCAAAATTTCTTCTAAAAATATTGTTTATCTCACAGTCAAGATATTTTCTCGATCAACATTTCTATTGTTTAGCATATCTTTATGATTTGTTATGATTTGAACTTTGTTTTTCAAAATTGAATTTACATACACTATTGACACTAGAATTTTGTTGAAAATTTTGATTGAGTGTAGGTGGGATTATTACCTTAAATATGAAACATTGCATATTTTACAGCTAGAGTATGCGATTTTATTTTTCTTTGTTTTTAATTTTTTGTTACCGTTGGCTTTAAATATTCTTAAAAACAAATTCGTTAAGTATAAAAAAACTAAATTATAACTATAAAATTATTAATTTTGAACACAAAGAAAAAATAAAATTAGTAAAAACGAATTTGATTGTAAATAGTGTTTAAAATATTTTTATTTCAGTCATAAAGTAATATAAACATTTTCTGTATTATTATTCGCAATATTATTGGTGTTTAAATACCTCAAAATTATAAATTGTTTTTCTATTTAAAAGATTTAAATATCTATAAAAATAAATAGTTTAATAAAAATTGTTTACATTAATTTAATATATTTTTTTCTTTTTATAATAAAAGTTAGCCCATTTTTAATCTACAATAAAGTTGCAAACAAACAATATCAATCAAATTATGATTATAATTATTATGGTAAAATTATTACTAACTAATAATGAAAACAATGAAAGTTATAATAATCTGGTCATTTTGATTCAATAATAAAAAGTTACATAAGTAAATTATCAATATAACGAACCCATCATTAATAATTTATTCATTTTCTTAATAAAAATAATCACCAGGATATATTACCATTAATATTTTATTAAAAATTTTACATAGTTTATTGTCATAAAAGTTAAAATGAAATATTTATAAAAATGAAATTATATATTATTAATAGCTTAGATTTTATGATTTAAAAATATATAGAATCCATTAAGAAATGATTTTTATTAAATAAAACAAGAATGAATAAAAAATGAATAAAATATTATTTGCAACAATATTTGAAATATAATAATTTTCCTCCTTAATGGTAAAATAAATTTTATAAAACAACCTTTTAAATTTTAATAAATAAAATTTTTTATGTAATTTATTTAGTTATTATTATAAGGAATTAAATTAAAAAATAATAATGGATTTTGTCGATTCATTTTGAAATTTTTATTTCTAAACTATTAAATAAATAGGTTTTTAAAAATATAAATTATTAAAAATTTAAATATTAATAAATATTTATCTGTTTATTATTAAAAAATAATTACATTTATTTAATAAAAAAAATTTAAATAAATTTTTAAATATTATTCAATATTAATAATATAATGATAATTGGATCAATTCATTAATAAAAAACCTTATTTAAAATTCCTAAAAAATAAATATTATAATGACTAGATAGTATTAATTAAAATTAAATTACTATTTATTTTTATTGGTATATTTCTAACCTAATTTATTTGACATTTAATTTTTACAATCAATTTTTTTACTAAAAATTAATTTTTATTTACTTAAAACCATTCAAAATAAATACATAAAATATTTCTTAGTTAATCAATTTTATGTAAAATAAATAATTAAAATAAAGCTAATAATTTGAATCATTTAGTAATTTTTCATTATTTATTAATATCTTTGTAATATTTATTATAATCTATTATGTGGTATGAATACTAAAATAAAACGTTTTTAAAAATTAGTAATTTCATTTAAATTAGTATTCAAAAATTCTGAAGAACATTTGAAAAATTATATTTTATATAAACTATTTAGACCTCACAATAATTAAAGCATTGATATTAGAGGAAGTATTTGTGAATTGTATTAATATTACATTTAAATTTCTTAGTTAATTCAATTACTTACAAATATAAAATTTATTATCTAATCAAAATACATAATTTTTTTAAAAATGATTGCATTAAATCTTTTAACCTAACATTAATAACAAGAGCAATAAATAACACAGAAATTATCTCTGTATTGTCAACTTTAATTTTTAAACAAAAGTTTTTAGAAATTTATAAAACATATCTTTTAAAAATATCAAGAAATGTTATGAATGAATTTATGAAAGAATTCAGTTATACCATAAATATAACTTTCTCTTTTTCTTCTGTAATTTAAATAAATTTTATGAAACTCTTCTATTTAGTCTTTAATCTATTTTTAAACAAAGCTATGAAAATAAATTATTTAATAGAAATTTTAGGTCGTTTCACTAAGAAGCAAACGAAAAGTTTTTAGAATATATATTATTAATTTAAAAGAAGTAGAAGTTAAAATAACAAACTTTTATAAAAATTTAGTTCATTAAATGTCTCTAATAAAATATTTTGAAATTCTATATTAGAGGATCATAAAAAGCTTTAACTTTTAAAAAATGGTTTATAAATTATAAACCTTATTATATCCCTAAAATGTTTACTAAGTAATTCGTGGTTTTTTTTTTTAGAATTATACAAATTAGTGACATAAATATCTGCCTAGTTTGATAAAGCAGGAGATAAGAGTCATATACTACCGAAGAAAAAATCTTTGAAAAAACTTAAAGCAAAAGTTGAATCTTATTATTTTTATACAAAATACTAATGATAAACAATCAATGTATTAAGTTGGTTTTTTAATCGGTTTGTAAGATTTTATTTATATTTTACAACACATCTTAATTTCACTTACTAAATGAAAATTTTTTAATCAATGAAACTACATCATCCTTATATAAATTATCTTAGATAGTGATTATTGTCCTTCAAATAGGTTTGAAATAATTATAGAATGGTGTATTTTCTGTTTAGAGTCACAAATAATCCATAGTAAAAATGTTAAGAAGGTGAAAAATGAAATTCAAGCTAAATTTGAAATAGTAACTAAGAACGTAATTACAGAATAAAACTTAAGGAAACTATCAATAAATCAGAGTTATAAATTAGAATATACTTCAAAAAAGATTTAATATATATTAAATACCGTTAAAAACTTTTGAGTACACCAAAAATACAATTTTCAGCATCAGCATTTTGAAAAAGTTCTTGGTAAATTAAAACAACATTTGAAATAGTAACTAAGAACGTAATTACAGAATAAAACTAAAGGAAACTATGAATAAATTAGAGTTATAAATTAGATTATACTTCAAAATAAAATAAAATATATAGTAAATACCGTTAAAAACTTTTGAGTACACCAAAAATACAATTTTCAGCATCAGCATTTTGAAAAAGTTCTTGATAAATTAAAACAACATTCAAAATATAATTTAATAAACTTTTAAAAAATAAAATAATTAATAATCAACAGGAAATTAAAATAACAATGAAACATGATGATTTTTTTAAAGAAAAGATATTAAAAATTTAAAGGCTTATAATTATAATTTATATATTACATATAAAAGTAATAAAGATACAACAATTTAAAAAAAATGTTAAGAATTTCACTTTTGTTGATCTGGAAGAATAATCATTGTTAGATAATTTTAAAAAGTAATTAATAATTCAGGAATAATTCTAAATTTTACACACTTTTCCCAAAAAAATATATTACAAATATTAAGTAGTTTATAAATAAAAAATTTGTTGCTATTTTTATAATAAAAAATTGATTTATTTTTAAAATTGTTACTAAAATAATGACAGCTAATATTACTAAGAGAATTAAGAAAAAAAAGTTTCTTTTCCAAATATTAAGATTTAGGTTATAAATATGTATTATTTCCTGCTTGTAAATTGAATCATATTTAAGAATAAGATATTGTGTTTGAACAATACTACTTGAATAAAAATCTACAAAAGATGTTTAGTCTTTAGTTAGATAAATAGTATAATCCTCATTTTGTGAGTAAAAAAAAATTTGAAAATACATTTAATAAGCATATTGTTAATGAAAAAAATTGTTATTTCTCTCTGATAATTTAAGCAATAACTTTACAAATAACATGCCTTTAAACGAATATTCTTATGATTAATAATACAACATATTGATTAAATAATAATTAAATTAATGGCTTCACATGAAATTGAAAATATTTTTGATGTCTATATAATGATCATAAAATCATTTAAAAAAATGAAATTATCAGTAATAGTTTATAAGTTTTTATTTCAAAAAATACTGAAAATCAGTCAAAAATAATATAAATCTTGAAACGAATAGTAAAAAAATTTTGCTATATAAGTAAGAAGATCCAGAATCAACTTTTCAAGAAACGTTGTAATTAAATGATAATTTCTATGAATTTATATATTATCCTTTGTTGTTAAATAATATCATTAAATGATGTCAAGATATTCCTTGTTTTGGAGATGATTAATTAAATCTAGAGACCATGAAAAACATTGTTAAAAAATTATTTTTATTGCTAAAATTAAATTTAATACTGGAACTTCTGAATCAGTTTCGAAAATAGAAAAAGTTGGATATTGATATTTTCTAAACATAATCATAATATATTTATAATATAATATATTTATAATATAATTTATTTAATAAAACTTTAAAATATATTAAATGCAATGATTTAATTAAGGTAATCAGTTAATTAATACGAAAAATGGATTCTAATATTGAGTTTACACAATGAACATATTGTGTGTTAAAACTAAGAACTACTGATGAATAGTTAAAAATTATGTAAATAAGCACTTCTAATAAAAATTAATGAATTTAATTGAAAATATTTCAATACTAGCGTAAAAATTACAAAATATTGCTACACTACAATAGGAAATTGTTTATAGGAAATTTAATATAAAACAAATAGTATAATTCAGTATGATATTACAAATTTTATTATTATTTTATATTAAAAATACAATTAATTGATTATTATTTGAACTTATTGTCTTTTTTAACTTTTATTAAATATAATTGGTTTGAAATTTTAAAAAAAAATAAAGGGAATATATTAATATGTGAACATTAGAAGTATAATAAATATATTTTAATATTTAAATTATATTATTTAAAAGATATATTTGATATTTTTTTTTATTATGTGTTTTCCATTTTTTAATTTATAAATTAAATCTAAATAATGTAAAGATTTCCAATTTTATAAAAAATATTAACAATTATTTTAAAATAATCATTTTTCATAAATGTTATTATTTATTATAATTTTTAAACATGCTAACCTAATATTTTTGTATTATTAATACAAAAATTTTATATCGTAAAATATAGATTGATTATTGATAATTTTAATTTAAATTAATAAAAAAATGTCAAGAAATCATAAAAGTTTCTCTTTAAAATTTTAACAATTAGTTATTTTTATTTATGTTTGTTATCTTTGATAATATTAATTTTAAAATCCTTTTTAATGTTGTTTGTATTTAAATATTAAAAATATGTATATTTAAATTATAATTTAATATTAATTAAATTTACTATTTTCGGAAATTTAATTATATAATAAATGATATTAATTTCTGGCGAATATGATATACTATTATATTATTATAAGTCTGGTCTAATATTTATTAAGATAGAAGTTGAAAATATCATTTTAATGAGTAATTATAAAAATTATTATTATAATTTATTACAAAAAAAATGATATATTTTTGTTTATTTGTTACCTTGAACTAGATCGATATTTATTAATTAAATTTAAAAAAATATATATAAAAAGATAATTAATATAAAATATACTTTTTTTAAAGATATCCATTTAATATCAAGAGTATAGATTTTTTTATTATATTTGCATCAAAGACATTTTAATGTAAAATATGTTGTATTATGAAAATATTAAATCTTTAATGAGTTTTTGAGTTTTTATTAATCATTAAAGAATCACTAAAAATAATTATTTATTAAAATTAAGTATTATTTACATAAATTGATTTGATTATTTATATAAAATATCCTATAAAGTAATTTTTTATTTATACATAAAAAAAATGTTTTTAAAAATTAAATTTTAAAAAACTAATTTCCAAATATAAATATTTAGTATTTTAATAAGTTTAATAATATCAATAATACATTTATAAAAAAAAAATAATTAATAAAAATAAGATCATATAAATTTATTTAAAAATATATTGAAAATAATTTTAATAATGAACAAATTAAATCATTTAAAGATAAAATTTGATTAAAAATTTATTATAAAATGTATTTTATTAACTATTTATAAATAAATTTAAAATTAAGCTATATTTTTAATATTATTAATTCTGTGAGAATTTAAAAATTATATAAATTTATTTATTAAACAAAATAATAAGTATTTATTTAACAATTATTAATATAAAAATAAACTTAATAAAATTAAATTTTTAATAACAAATTTAATAAACAAGGAATGTAATACAGAATTCAATAATGATTACTTATTAAATAATAATTTTTATTTAAGAATGAGGTTTTGTCTAAATCTCTCCAAAACATTTATTAGTATTATAAAATATAAGGTAATTATTTATATCAGTAAACTTTTAAATAATAAAAAAATAGAGATATTTCTTAATGTTTGTCAGTGAGATTTAAATTCTAAACATTAATTACAGTTAGTAATAAAAATACATGGTTAATAAATTGAAATATAGATAAAAAATTTATATTAAGCAATTTTATTCTAAATTATCAAAAAAAAAAGGAACAAAGTTACTTTTAATTATAATTAAATCATTTTATGTTAAAAGTAAATGTATATTTTTCTATGTTAGGTTAATTACAATATTTCATTTAAATTTCAAATATCAAATTTAAAATACGAATATATTCATTCTAATAATCCGAAAAATTTTTGTATTTATTAAATATACTATAAATAAATCAAAAGTATTATTAAAAATAAAAAAATAAATATCTTTCTATGAATTAATTTTATTTGAATTTAAAAACTTTCAAAAAATATAGAAGGAATTATGTTATCTAATTTTTAATTTTTTAGCTGTTATTAACTAAGTCAAAATTGTAGTGTATATTAATTTTGTACATAAATGTACATTATATACATGAAATAATTAAATTAATATTTTTATCACATTTTAATTTACATAATATAAGAGTAACAGTAATTTCTATTTATAAGAAGTATTATATTACATAAACTACATTTTGTATACATTTAAAACAGTTATGTTTGTTGTGAAACTTCAAAGTCTTTAAAAAAAATAGATAGCTATTAAAGGTAAAATAATTGAAAAAAATTAATTGTGTATAATTTTAATTGATTTAAAATATAATATATAATTTCAAAAATTTTTCATATTATTATTTAATATCATGCTTTCAATTAAAATAGAATATTAAAATAATAAAAAATTATTTTTTAAAGTTGTACTTATATCCTCCTTAATTCTTATTAATATAAAATATAAATATTTTTATATTAAACCCTATAGTATTTTTCTTATTAATTCAAAGTTTTGTTAAATTATAGTAATTATAGTTTATTTTGATTATGAACCTCAATATTTATAAAATTCTATTTTCATCAAATGAATTAAAGTTGTCGATTCATAACCAGCTATATTAATCTATAATTATTTAATATATATATATAAATATATATCATTTAGATTAGATATAGAGTAAATAATTTATAATATAATTTTTAAAATTTAACCTTATTTAAAAATGTATAAAAGTGGTTTCTGTAAATTAAAATCATTTTTAAATCTGTAATTAAGTAATAATATAATTTGTAGAATTTAACCTTGTTTAAAAATGTATAAAAGTGGTTTCAGTCAATTAAAATCAATTTTGAATATTTAATTTAGTAATAATATAATTTTAAGAATTAAAAATTGATTAAAAAGGTATAAAAGTGGTTTTAGTCAATTAAAATCGATTTTGAATATGTAATTAAGTAATAATATAATTTTTAGAATTTAACCTTGTTTAAAAATATATAAAAGTGGTTTTAGTCAATTAAAATCAATTTCAAATCTGTAATTATATAATAATATAATTTTTAGAATTTATTCTTGTTTAAAAATGTATAAAAGTGTCTTTAGTCAATCACAATCAATTTTTATTCTGTAATTAAGTAATAATATAATTTTTAGAATTAAACCTTGTTTTAAAATGTATAAAAGTGGTTTTAGTGAATTAAAATCAATTTTTAATTTGTATTTAAGTAATAATATAATTTTTAGAATTTAACGTTGTTTAAAAATGTATAAAAGTGGTTTTAGTCGATTAAAATCAATTTTTAATTTGTATTTAAGTAATAATATAATTTTGAGAATTTAACCTTGTTTATAAATGTATAAAAGTAATTTTAGTTAATTAAAATCAATTTTTAATCTGTATTTAAGTAATAATATAATTTTTAGAATTTAACCTTGTTTTAAAATGTATAAAAGTGTCTTTAGTCAAACACAATCAATTTTTATTCTGTAATTAAGTAATAATATAATTTTTAGAATTTATTCTTGTTGTAAAATGTATAAAAGTGTCTTTAGTCAAACACAATCAATTTTTATTCTGTAATTAAGTAATAATATAATTTTTAGAATTTAACCTTTTTTTAAAAATGTATAAAAGTGTCTTTAGTCAATCACAATCAATTTTTATTCTGTAATTAAGTAATAATATAATTTTTAGAATTAAACCTTGTTTTAAAATGTATAAAAGTGGTTTTAGTGAATTAAAATCAATTTTTAATTTGTATTTAAGTAATAATATAATTTTTAGAATTTTACCTTGTTTAAAAATGTATAAAAGTGGTTTTAGTCAATTAAAATCAATTTTTAATCTGTATTTAAGTAATAATATAATTTTTAGAAGTTAACCTTGTTTAAAAATATATAAAAGTGGTTTCGGTCAATTAAAATCAATTTTGAATATTTAATTTAGTAATAATATAATTTTTAGGATTAAAAATTGTTTTAAAATGTATAAAAGTGGTTATAGTCAATTAAAATCAATTTTGAATCTGTAATTAAGTAACTAGCTTTCGACTTGATAAACATTTCGTATTAGAAAATGACATTAATATGAAAGTTAAAATATTGTTGATACTTTTAATATATTTGAGTAAAATTCTTAGCATAAATTAGTTATATTAGATATAATTCTACTATTAGTATTCTTTTACTAACTATAAATTTATTTTTAATTAAAAGTGATTTAATTATGTTATTTTCTTTTTTAAATTAAAAAAATAATTTGATTCATGTTTTAAAATAGAAAGCATTATAAATATTTCTTAAAAGTCAGTTTTAGTAGTTTCATAATTATTTACTCATTCTAAATTTTATTTATAAACATATACATTAAAATTTAGATTATACAAAATGGTTTCTATTCTAAATAATTAATTTTTTTAACTATTTTAATTAATTTAAAATCTTATATCGTGTTTATTTTTAGTTTAAAAAAGTTATATAATATCAATTAAATAATTATTTATTTTTATATATAAATGAAAGAAAGAAAGGTAAGGTTTTAAAACATAAAAAACGGCTCAAAAAATTACATTTTCACTTTTTTTCAAAGAAGCATAGTTATGATAATATTCATATGATAAACATTAAATTAACATTTCTTTTAATTATTTATTAATAAAAGATAATTCTTTATATAATTAATTATTATATAAAATATTAAGCATAACATTTTTTAAAATTTAATATTTATTATTTGATATTAATATCTAATTTTTATATACTGAAAAATTTAATGTTTAGAATCATTTAATTTTTTTTAGTTTATCAAGTATTTCAATAAATCTTTGAAAATTTAAATAAATTATCTAATATAATTTATATTAGAATTTATTTAAATTATGGTGATATAATTATTGATACATTTTTCTTATAATTTTATTACATATAAAATATTTTTTTAATAAAAACATTAGTATAGTATTAAAAAATGCAACTTTTTATTATTATTAAATGAATTAAATGGAGAATATTATTCTTTCTTGTCTTTTATGTAAATAAGATTTAAATAATTTAACAATCCAAAGATAATAGAATGTATATATTAAATTAAAAATAATTATCAACAAGTACTTAAGAATAAAACAATTATAAATTTTTATTTATAAATGCTAAATAATGTAAAAATTAAAGTTAACATAAATAAAAAAATGTTTCTACTAAATATTTTTTTATAATTTTTGTCTATTAAGGTCAATTTTAGATATTTTTAATGTATAAACAAACCATATAATCTATTTAAATAGTATGTTTGTTTTTCAAACAATATTTGAGAAGTTACAAGTAAAACAGTTTTTTATTTAGATTATAAAAAATAAATTCACTTATCTGTTTCATAATTAATAAAATAAACTCACTACTAAAATTATTTTATTAATAATGCTTTCAGTCATATATTTTTTTACTACAGTAATAATATTCATGAAAAAAGTTTCCTTTATTAAAAAATAATATTTTTGAATTGAATTTTCCTATTTGTTTTGTTAGCATATAATGTATATTTAATCTTTAACAAAATTTTATCAATTATTTAAATAAGATATAAAAAATATATTGAAAATATAAAATTTGAATTTAATTTCTAACAATATTATATAATAGTATTATTAAACATGATGCTTTAAATAATCGATATATTTCAAAATAAATCCTATTAATATTAGTAAATTTAGTGTGAAGTTTATATAACCAAAACATTACATCTTGATGAATTTATAGAGAAAATAATGATATGAATAATGTAAATTATTTCCAAATTTAAAATTATACATTAAATATAATATTATAAATTAATTGAATGCAAGCTTTATCTTCTCATAACAAAATTTTAATTATTAATCAAATAGAAAATCAAAGATAGATTATCCGAATTTTAACTTAAAAAAGTTAAGAAATTTTAGTTAATTTGTTTCCATTATATTGAATTATCAAGAAAATAATCTTAGGTTGTATTCTATATTAATTTATTAAATAGTTTATTAAATTTGTATTCTCTTGTAAGGATGATTGAAAATTTGTATAAAACTAATCTAAAATTAAATATAAATTTAAAATCCAAACATTTAAATTTTTTTTATATTGAATTATAAATTGATTAATCGTAATAAGCTCTATATAAATTCTAAATAAAACAATAAATTATTTATAAAGTAATTGATTAATATTCAATATTAATTTTTTTTTGTATTGAATTATAAATTGATTAATCGTAATAAGCTCTATTTAAATTATAAATAGAACAATAAATTATTTATAAAGTAATTAATTAATATTTAATATTAAATTTTTTTTATATTGAATTATAAATTGATTAATCGTAATAAGCTCTATTTAAATTCTAAATAAAACAATAAATTATTTATAAAGTAATTGATTAATATTTAATAATAAATTTTTTTTTATATTGAATTATAAATTGATTCATCATAATAAGCTCTATTTAAATTCTAAATAAAACAATAAATTATTTATAAAGTAATTGATCAATATTTAATATTAAATTTTTATTAAGTATAAAATAATATAAAGCTAATGAAAATTATAAATAAATTAAATCAAGATAAAAATCAATATTTTTAATTTATTAAAATAATGTTAAAACAAAGTTTCTATTACATTTCTGGTATTTAAAAAAAATTTTATGCTCTAAAATTTGTCATAATAAAATCATAAAAAAGTTATTAATGATCATTTTAAAGTAAAAATTATTATTAAATATTCATTGTTTTTTTTTGTAACTTTAGTTCATATAAAAGGATAAACATTTATAATTTGATATAAAATGGAAATATAAACTATTTTATTTTATTTTATTTTATTTTATTGATTATTAAATATTTAATATTTACAGTTATAGATTTACAATATAAGAGTTGTTTATATCATATATTAAAATTATTTTTTATTCTTTAAAAATCTGTGGGTAATTATTTCCAAATAATCAAAAAAATATTTGATTGCCAACTTTTAAGAAGTATAAAATAATTATTGATCAAATTTCATTTTATTTTTAAGAAATGTACGAATTTATATAAAATTTGAAATTTATATATTTATTTACAAATAATTTTAAAATTAAATTTTTAATTTTTTTTCTTAAATTGACATAAAAATATTGATAACCTTGAACAAATAGCATTAAAAATATTAATTATTTATTTATTAAATTTTTAATATATTAATCGCTACAAAAATTATTATTTTAATTAATAACAAAATTATGATTAGGTATTCTATATCCGACTAATAAACTATTAATTTTATAATAATTAATAAAATATTTTTATATTTTCTTTTTAAGCCAATAAAAATATTAATTTTATTTAAGGAATGTATAATTTATTTACATTATACCGCTATTTATATTTTTTTTAGATTATTAAAATTTAATTTATTTTTTAAAATTTTTTTTAAATGAGAAAAATTATAAAATTTTATTTATTAAAATTTAAATATTTATTTTATATAAAATATCCTATAAAATTAGCAATATCTTTTTTCAATTTTTTTAATAAGTCTTCAAACTTAAATTTAATAATAATTTTTTTATTAATATATTAACTTTAAGGAATTATTATTTACTTTTATTTTAAAATTTTATAACATAATCAAAAAATAGTCATTTTATTTTATTATATATATATGTTAATTTTTATTTTTAATTAATTTTTTATTCAAAAATTATAAAATAAATTTATTAATTAAAAAATATATATAAAAAGAGAAACCTTATCAATCAAAAATATGCAATTTTTATAAAATAAGAATAAAATTTAACATATTTATAATCTTTCTATAAAATATAAAACGAAAAAAACAACATAAAAGGTAGATCAATAAAATTGTGTTTTATAGAGAAAATTGTATATGCTTGGAAATATATTTGGATGAAAAATTTAAAGAAGTAGGAAAATTAAAAATTATTGTAATTTAATTATACAAGTAACCACCAAATAATTTTTTTTACAAATCAGATACATCCACAGAATCCGGGAGAAATAACTGATTCTATGTGCTGACGAAGAACCTATTTTTAGTATTAGAAATTATTTTTGATCTTGTGCACAGTCACTCAATATTTTTAGTGTGAATTAAACTATGAAGCGTGTTTACAAAATATAGAGAAAATTTGATTGTTCCGTGTTATGATTACAGGTTAGAATAAAAAAAAAGCTTTTATATAGTCTCTACAACAATCAGTTATACATTTTTTTTAGGGAAATACGAATCTTCTTTCAATACCCTTGATATTAGTGATTTTAGTTTGTGTAAAGAAATTATAAATCAATTTGATGCATTGCGATAAATTTATGTGATGAAGTCTTACTTATTGATTAACCTAGTTATCTAATATTTTCTTTTAAAGAATGTTGATTCATCTATTTCTACAATAGATTTTATTTCTGTAGGGAAGACCCACTAGCACTGCTAAAAACTTGGAGTTTCTTATAAAGAGATGCTTTGGGTATAAATTTGCATTATAAATCAAATAAGGTGGCTATTGTTTTTCCATCAAAATTAATCTCTTTCCAAATATTGCCATATTCCTCTACCTTAAAGTATTTATAATAGGCTAAAAAATATTACTAAACTCAAAATTATAAATTTCAAGAAATGAATTATATTTTAGTTGTAATCATGTAGTTAATGGTTTTGTACAAACAACTTCTTTGCATACTTCATTCATTTTACCGTAACTACTGAAATTTCTGTCTGTCACATGGCATATAAATTAAGATTTTGACACAGTATCAATTATGCAATAAATTTCAGCATGTTTTATAAATCCCGTGAATTTGAGTGATAATAAGTTTTTCGAAACTCAGCTTTTTTATTTATTCTGTAAATAACACTTTATATTCATCTATTAAATTCAACTTCTTAACTCTTCCCTTAGCTAATCATAATTCAAATACTTTTCCAAAAATACAAAATTTTTCTAAAAATATAAAAATTTTGGAATAAATACAAACTTTTTAAAAAATATAAAATTGATGTAAAAATACACAATTTTAGCAAAAATGCACAACTTTATTCATCTAGAAAATAAAATATTTAATTAAATATTAACTTTTCAATTTGTATAAATTTTGTATATCTTATTGAGTTTATTTTTATACAAACTTAATTCTTTCAAGTAATTTTTTTGTACATAAATAGTAATACTATTTCCAAATCTTTAATAATTTTTTTATAGATTACATTAACAAAAATTTATACACTAAAATTCAAATATAAATAATAATTCTTTAAAACTATTATAAATATATAAAATATATCTAAATAACAAATTTAAATTGCCTATTAATAAAAATTTCTAAATAAAATAATTATGTTTTGTAACTTCGGGATCATGTAATTAAAACGGGGTTAAAAACCATATTTTTTATATGTTAATAATTTTGTAACAAAATTTATTTAACTAATGAATTATGAAAACCCCAACGAACAAATAATAAAACTCATTGAAATGCAACTTTTTCATTAGTTAGTTGCACACAGATTGATACATGTGGTGCAAATTTTCTGATTTTGTAACAAAAAATTATTTGTTTAAGGGAAAAGATCCATAATTTGGGGTGAATGGAAATGATTACAGGCAGATTGTATTCGTTGTGGAACATTAAGTTCAATAAAAACTGGAAGTGCCTTTCAAAATATTTCTATTTCTCCATTTAAGTTTTTGCAAGATTTTGATTTTCTGGGCAGAGGTAATGACTCAATGTGAAATGTTGTTAAATGTTAAAGTTTCTAGGTGAACACTTTTTAAAATATAAAAACGGTTTTTATTAAGAATTAAAAAGTTTTATGATAGCAATCCAATAAGATTAGATGGACCTGAAGTAATAATACAATGTGATGAAATAATGATGAGCCATCAAGCAAAAAATCACGGAGGTAGAGGACCAAGAGAGTAAACTTGGGTCTTTGTAAATGTTGATATATCTGTTTCACCATCGATAGGTTTTGCTAAAGTGGTTTCTGATATAAGTAGCAATACATTACTATCCTTTATTAACGATGTTGTAAGACCGGGATCAATAATACATAATGATAACTGGAGAGGCTAGACAAGAATATCCGAAAATTAAAATTTCAGATTCGACAGCGTTGTTCACATGTATAATATTTTGTATCAGATAACTGGAACACGTACTCAGAAGGTTGAATAATTTTATAATAAATTGAAAATAAGGATTAAAAATGTTAAGGAATCAAAGGAACCGAACTAATAAATTTTTGATTGAGTTTGTTTGGTTAGATACTTCCAAAACAAGATGCTTTTATGAAATGATTAATTTATTTAAAATAAAATATATCAAATTCTATAATTTCAATTTTTTTAAATGTTTCATAAAATACTTTTATTATTATACGATGATTTGTATTGATTGTAATTAATTTTAACATTTTAAAAATTTTATTAACAAAGTAGTTTTGTACAGGATCATTTTTAAAGTCATTTTTTTTACATAATTAGTTTTTAAACCATTTTTAACACATTATACGAATTTTTATGAATAAAAACAAAATTAAATTAATTTATTAGCGTTTATATTGTAACATCAAGAATTTAATTATATTTAAGAAATAATTTTGTAATTAAAACATATTTTTTTAAATCTTTTATTGTAATATTAAATTAATTTTGAAGAAATTATGGTTTAAATAATAATCTTGCACAAAAAATCCTCTTATAAATATTCATACTAAAATAATTCGTTTTATTAATAAATATTAAGTATTTTCAGAATTTAATTATTTATTTCAAATACAATTGACTTTTAATCTATTTAACCTAATTTTAATAATAGATGTAATATATATGATGCAAAAATAATTTTTATTATAAAAATAATTATTTTTTCTAAAATTATTTAGATTTCATTTTTAATATTTCTAAGAATTATAAATTAATTTAATAGCTAATTATTTGATATTTATATGGATTAC
>CAKKLC010004622.1:32619-43003 GCA_918559645.1 Ceratonova shasta | reverse complement strand
TTTACTACTTAAATATTCTAATAATTAAACAACTTTTCCGAAAATATCTTGTTTTTATATTGTTTTTTTTTTCAAAAATAAGGTCTGATTGAAATTCACCATTATTTTAAAATAATTTATAGTTTATTGAATGTTCATACCCCACCCTATATAAGCACATCATTATCATTTATTTAGTTTGATTTTAATTTAATTATGTTATTAACAACTATTATACATATATTAAGAAATAATTAAAAAATACTTTTATTAATTGATCAGCACAATTAAAACTGACATAATTGTATAATTTAGTCGGATTATATTATTTATTCTTATCAATATTATATACTTTGAAATACAATGTTAATTATTTTTATTTGTTTATTATTATAATATAACAATTTAAAATTAATAATATATCAATTTTAAAAATGTATATATTTATTTAAAATTAAAAAATAATTATTTTAATTGATATAATCATAAATTCATAAAATAAAGTTACTTTTTTTTAAAATAAGATAGAATGTAAATTTATAATCAATTTATTTCAAAATAATAATTTTTCAACAATATAGATTTATTTATTTTAAAATTTTATTCAGTTAATAAAAATTAATTCAGAAATCTAATTTATAATTTATAAAAATTAATTTATTTAATTTGTAATCTATTTGAAAATCAAAATTTTTATTAATAAAATTTTAATATTTAAATTCTGTCCATACTAATTATCTTTATATTTAAACTAATATTTGTTTTAAATTATTCAAAAAATTATATAATTAAATCAGGCTTCAATTAAATGGTTTTTAAATTTTATTTTTAGATTTTAATTGCCATAAAGGACAATATAAAAGATTGAAAATAATTTTTATAAGTTTTATATAGTTAGTTCATTTACAAGCTAATGAAAAAAATATAAAAATTCTTTCTTATATTAAATTATTGTGATTTACCCATTGAAAAATGTTCTATAATAAATCTAACTTATATTTATTATAAAAAAATATAACATAATTTTTGAAAGAAATATTTAAATTATAATTACAAATTTTAAAAATATTGAAATTATTTGACAAAAATGAATTAATATTTTCATAAATAAAAATGTATTTTAGTCATTTTATAGCTATTTCATGTCAATTATCCATAAAAAAAATTTGTAATCTTATAAATTGATCATAAAATCTTATAAATAAAAATATTAAAAAAATCAAATATATAGATAACATACTTATAAGGAAACTAATAAAATAATTAATTATAATTGATTTAAGAATAGATAATTATTTATATTAAATTTATTAAAATTTTAATTGAGAAATTAATTCATAAAAAAGAATAATATACACAATAATTGAAAGAAATATAATTAATTTTATTTAAAAATAAAATATTCAATTAAAATTAACAAATATCAATATCTATTTAGAATAGTTTAATGGTTTACATACTCTATAAATATATATTTGAATTTACTAAACAAAAAAAAATCATATTAAATAACTAAAACTATAAATAATATTATCCTAAAATATTATTGACAATTATCAAAGGAATTTTAAACAATTTTTTTTTAATTTTTAACTACATCATAATTAAAATATTTCAAACTAAATTTTTTTTACACAACTAAGAATTCAATTTATTTTGACCATAATCTTTATTAAATAATGATAAATTTTATATTAAATCAATTATTAAAATATAAACCAAATTCTTTAAAAGAACTTATAAAAATTTTAAAATTAAATAATATTTTAAGTATAACATAATATTATTTTTTATAATAACGGTATAAATTATCCAATAAAATTATATAAAAATTTTTTTATTTATTTAGAATTAGTTTAATTTTACTTTCATTAATATTTCAAACAGTATATTATTATATCAATTTTTAGATCCTTTAATGATTAATAGCTTCAAGTTAGAGTAAGTACTATTAGTTTATAAAGCAAGATTACTAAAATATCTAAAAAAATTTGATTGCTTACTAATATAATCATTGGGCAACCAAGAAGCAAAAAGTTAGTTTTTTTGCAACTTTTTAAATTTTTGCAACTTTTGCATCTTTAAAATCCCTACCCAAATAATTGATATTTTTAATCAGAATCGTGTAAAAATACAAAACTACATTGCAAAATATTATGATGAATTGGTTCTTGAAACAAATTATCATTATTGTTTATTTTGCTGTTTAAAAAGTTGATTTTTCAAGAACATTTTCTTTTGAAAAAGACAGAAGCACTACTAATTATCAATCAAGCTTAGATTTAATATAAAAAAGAAGAAATATTGACTAAAAGCTATTTGGTTAGTCCTAAAAAGGATCTTCAGAAAATTTTAGGGGGTTACTTACTTTTGGCTGATATTCCGTTGTATAAACTTCGAAACTGAAAATTGATTTAACTATATGATCATTTGAAATTTAAATTTCCATCACAATTAACTAAAAAATTGATTGAAGCATTAAATGCTCCTTAATTAGTTTCTTCGTATCAAATCCTTACAGGCGAACTAATAGGGGATGTACTTGATGAATCAGATATTAAAGGCAAAAATTTTTGTTAATTCTTGCATCAAATTTTGATAAATTTAATAAATTTTTGGCAAAAGATTATGTGGAGTGGAATAATAATTTGCATCTTTTCAAGTTATTTCTTTAATAGGATTTCGCTTTAAAAAAAATTAAATGCACATTAGACAATTTTTATATTATTTTTTTCTGACTTAGCTACAAATATGGTAAAAGCTGTTAATGATCTATAAATAATTTATCCCCATAACAGAAAAAGTAAATTATTAGCTCATTTTTTCTACAACTGAGATATGAAATTAAATGCTTTTTATGGCATGTGAATTATGTGTTATCCTTCGTCAAAATTTTTTTATCATAAAAACAGAAGTCAATAAAAATTATTTAGTCACATCCCAGCTCTTCCATCCCAATTTCTATTTTCATTGTTACTGAATGGTCTGGTTGGATGATTTAGCTCTGTATTATGTTGAATTCTTGCTGATTATTTAAAAAATAATGAACTCTTATGTTGCTCAAGGAATTTTTGTAGAAAAAGCTAACGAGGCAGCGAATAATAAAACATAAAAGCGGATCTTGTGATGTTTAAAATATGATATTAAAGTATAATTCCAACTATTGAATAAACTTTCGAATAATGATTTAAATATCAAAAGTGCATATGGAGCTGTTTTTAATATAAATTTTTATTAAGGTACTGTCAATATAAAATTACATATAATTCAAAGACTCCAGAAGGGAGATTTAAAAAAAAATCTTTGATTGAATATCAAGTATATCTACTGCAATGTATATAAATTTGCAAAACTGTCCACAAACTTCATTATGTGTTGAAAAAATCTTTTCAATTTTTTCAGAAATTATTTATGTGATCGAAATTGTATAAAAGATGATATAGTGAAATATTTTATTTAAAATTTAATTCTAAAGAATAGTTTAAAGAAGATAAATACGAAACGTTGGAAATTTTTGATGATAAAATAATATAATTAAGGTTAAAATCAAAAGTATTTTATATTTTTATGTAGTAATATTGTTGTAAATTTTTTTTCAAATTTTTTCAGATTTTTGAAACTTTTCGGTTACCTTAATAATCAGATATTATACTTAAGGAAGTTTATATATTTAAATAATGATAAAAACAACTGATTTAGTATACTTTTCAAAACTGATGCAACAGATAATAATGGAGTTTTCTACAGTTTGGCGATATTAATTTCTGAACTACCTTTTCATAAATTGAATAACCTGACCAAAATAAACTTTCTAGTAATGTTAGGGATAAATGCTAAAAGGTTTTTTGTCGTTAAAAACTTAATTCTTATTTTTTTTTAATTCAAAATGACTCCTACGGTTATTTATTATTCTACTTTGAATCTATTTCTAATCTTTTTATGTGAGTAAAAAATTCAATGTATTAGTATGTAAGTTATCACAAAGGGAAATAAAATGGTTTTTGATGTGATCGTATTGAATGAAATCAAAAAATTAAATTCGGTTTACAAAATTTCATACAAGGTCATTTCTGCAGTAAAAACTTATTTCCATATACTTTTTGTTTTTATTACATAGGATGTCTCTTACAAACCCTTTATTAACTTTTAAAATAATTAATTTTATTTTATAAAAACTACTATAGTCCTAAAAATTGTCTTGTACGAACCTATGGAAATATTTCATTAATAAATATTTTTTTCTTTTATTAATATCTTTATGAATAAGATAAATTATGAGACAAACTATATATATTGCAATAATAAACCCTTAAAAAAATAAAAATCCTTTCAGCACCTCTTCCACCCTATAAATATTATCGAAGTAATAAACATTTGGTGAATTCAGTAGGTATTAAAATTAGTTGATAATGATATATTATAAATATATAGCTCATGTCAATTTAATAATCTAATGTTAAGTACTGTTAAAAGGTTTAGAAAGCAATAAACCTGTATCACCTTTTTATAAATCTCCTTTATCCAAAATTCAAGGTAATAGTTATTTTCATTTAACAGGCCCTTGGAAATATTACAAAGATAATTTATTCTGTAAGGATTATAAAGTTTCCTTCATAAAGAATATTTTTTTTTAAAATATATTTCGAAATTCCTTTTAGTTAATTATTTAGAACTGATGTTATAAAGAAAAGATAATAAGCTTAATTAATGACTGAGCAAAAAACAAAAATTTATATTACCTATACGATGAAAAATCAGTTAAAACCTTAGAATTCTCTTGGTGTAACAAAAAGTTATTTTACATTATTTACAATTATAACATGATCTGGAGTTTATAAACAAAACAATTATCTAATTATTTCTGCAAATGTGTCAAATTTTAAACATTTAATGATACATTAATTTCTTATTCGTATGAAACTTAAAGTTTATTTTATTAAGAATCAGGAAGAAACAGCAAAAACATTCTTAAAATAAGTACCGAAGATTATAAATTATAATATCAATCCTTTCAGTTAGAAAAATAAAAAAATATTTACCAAGTTGTTAAGGAAAATAAAAATTAGATGATCTTGATAAAAGATTAAAATTTTTGAAATTTAGTAATTTATTACTAAAACAAGAACCTTTATATTTTATTCACTTATTTTAAACACAAAATAACATAAAATGTGGAATAACAAATTATTACTAATATCAAATTAGAATTACATTTTAGCGTTTATTTTGTTATTTTAGGACATAAATTAGGTCGTGTTATACAAGCTATAAATTTCATTGAGATAGTTTTAATATTATTTATTTATATTTATGTTAAAAATTAAAAATATTCCCTGTTTTTAAGTTGTATAGTTTATTTAAAAAGTATTATGCTTGAATCATATTTTTTGAATAGGCCTCTTGATTATATACTGTAACTTTGTTAAAGTTTTACCAGAATATTTAATTTATCATTGAAGAAAATATTAATGAAATACTTTTTTATTAACTAATGAACAGCCATAATTTATTTTTACATAAAATTTAAAATTTTATTATAATTGAAGTCACCATTTCAGCATGATGATAGAATGAGTATGATTTTGAATAAAAGAATCAAATTCTACTAATATTTTATGTGATTTATTTCATAAACAAAATGCATCTGCTGAATTAATCTAAGTATTTAAAATCAAATCACCTTTTTTTATTAAACAAGTAATTCTTAAAAGCTTTTGTGTCTACCAAATATGATAATTTATAAACTATGATGTATCTTTTGAGAATGTTTGCAACAAAATTTAATCAAGAAAATTTTAAATTATTGAAACATATTTATAGGTATAGTTTTAATTACGTGTAAATTAATGTTAATTTATATTCAAACATTCGTTTTTAAATTTATCTATAGAATTAAATAAGTTTATTCCTTACAATGAAGATTAGTATAAAAAAATCTATATATTAATTTAAAACAAGACAAGAAAGATTATTTTAGTCTGAAATAATATTGTAAAATGCAACTTGCGATGATGACTTGAAAACAGAGATTTTTTAAATATTAATATTTTCATTCTACGATCCTTAATATACTAGAAACATATGATACCTTTGATAAAGCAATTAAAAAGCTAAAAAGAAAATAAATGTATCAAATATTAATTAGTGAACAAAATTGGTTAAGTAATCTTCAAAAATAATTTTTTATTGAGCTGCATATTGCACATTTTATATGTTTAACACAATAAATAAATAATATTAAATTACTAAATTACCTCTTGAATGTAATAATGAGAATACAATTAATCTTATAATTAGATATTCAAATATCCAAGTACCGAATATTTATTATTATTAAACTAGAATATTAAATTCTTTTATTAATAGGAAATTATAATAGATGGAGTAATAAAATAGATTAGAAATAATATTTTTTTACAATATTTACTAATTGTAATATTTTATGAATATCATTATTAGAAAATTTTTTTATATTTTTTACCAAGTATAAAATATTTATTAATTATATATTTAGTTTCTAATTATACATTAAAATTATAAAAATAATTATTAAAAATTTGAATAATGTTTCATATTGAAATTTAAATGAGATCATCAAAAATTCTTATTATTTTTTAATATAATTTAATAATTATTAATTTGATTATTTTTCTAGATATTATGGATACAACTTTTTTAAATTTTACTTGAAGTATATTTTTATTTATTAAAATATAACATTTTTGAAACTTCAAGTTACACAAAAAGAATATTCTTATTACAATTAATCGGATTTAATATTTAATTCTGATAAATTTAAACCAAACTAGTTATGTTAGAAGCTATATATATAATGATTAATTAAATTATTTTATAAAAATCGATTTGAAATTATTTTTGGGATTGTTTTTTGCAAATATCATATATTTATAGATTTGTTTAGTTTTGTGTTTATTTGATAATCGTGATTTCAAATTCGTTAAATTTAATAGATGATTAGTTGAATAATATGTAATATTTTATTATAGCATCTATACCGATAATATCAAAAATTTTTATCTTATCATATAAATTAATATGAAAATCATGTAAACAAAATACAATATTCTTGATGAAATATTAATACTTCTTTGTTTTTAATAAGTTTTGATATTAATTATTATTATAAATGATTTTGCATAAAATTAATATAATTACTTTTATAAAAATATTTCAGATAACAAGTAAAAGTTAGGAAACAATAATAATTTTGGAAATTTATAAAGAAAGATAAAAAGATTATTTAAGAACTAATATTATATTTCAAAAATTGCATGAAAATGTATAGAAATTCTTTAGTATTATCTTCGTTAGATTTATAAATAATTTGCGTATAAAATCAATCCTTTGTTAATAAAGTTTTTTAAATAATCATTGTATAAAAATCTTTTTTTATTTAAAAATTTCATTTGATCAAATATTAATTATTTTTATAATATAATAATAAATTTTATATATTATTATTAATAATTTATGGAAAAGATTCGATTTTCTAAATTTTATTTTACTGAGAATATAGTTAATTCAATATTTTTAGTAGGATTTCATTTATTACACTTCTATATCTTTTTAAAAATGGCAAATAAATTTTTTAATTATATAATAAATCAAAAAATTTATTTATTTTTTAGATCATTAGTGTTGATAAGAATTTAGATTGTATTAAAATTAAAATATTTTTAGGAATGCAATTTAATTGATATATATTTATATAACAATAGTTAATCAATACTATAATATTTAAAGTAAAGAATATTAAAAATTAAGGCCATTTTTTACATTTGTTTTACCAAAATAAGATATATCGGTAGTTGTTATTTAAAAAATCTTCAAAAAATTATTATTTAATATGAACATTGAAAATGTATTGAACTTTTTTATAAATGTTGAATCAAAATATAAGCATAAATAAATTTAAAACAATAAAAATATATCAATATAAATATTCTTAGTTTTAAGCCAAAAAATAAATAACTCAACCAAATTTTTAATCGTAAAACAATTAACCTTTGGATTTAAAAAGTTAATATTCTTTTTAAGTAATAGGTAAGATAGTTAATAAATAAAAATTAAAAATATTTACTCTGATCTTCTTTACTATTTGGAAATAAGTTATTAAAATTTTACCGCTATCAATTCTAACAAAACAAAATCATTTTTAAAAATTTTCAAGTCATTTTTCTTTATAAATCTAACGTATTTGAATATTAAGTAAATATTTTGAAAAAATAGAAATTTATTTTATATAGTTAATGATAAATTTAATACTAAAAATCATTAAATTAATAAATTTATTTTAAAGACTTATAATATTGATATCTTGATAGAAATTTACAATAATTATTATATTAAAAGTTATTCTAATTATTATATTAACTCCATTTAATCATTTCAAGAAACATTTATTTATTTGAGTTCAATTTTTTTTTAATAAGAATAAAACAGAAAGAAATTTTTATAAAATCTTGAATAAATTTTAAAACAATATAATAACCATAATATAAATTAGTTGAGTTAAATATAATATATCAATTATTAATCCAAAAATATTTTATTCTTTTTAATGAAAGTATAGTCCTATGATCTGTTTAATTTCTACTTAAATTTAAATAAATTAAAAAATATTTATATTAAAAAATTTAATTCTTGCATAATTACATATTCAAATCATTAGTTCTTATATTTCACATTTTTTTTTATTATTTTTAAGATTACTAATCTGATTAATATAATCTTTTATTAACATCATATATAAATGAAACTTCCTTAGAGATTGAAAATAATTTTTATTAAAATACACTATAAACCTAAATATCCACTCAAATTTTTAATTATATAATTTTTTAAAATCAATCTGTCAAAAACTAATTATAGAACTGTCCTTTTTTTTCTATAAAAGAATAAATTTCATTAAAAAATATAAAAAAATGTAAGAATTATGAAAAATTTTTAGTTTTAGCAAAGGAAAAAGTTTTACAATGAATAATATATTTTTGGTACCAGAAAAACATTTTTATAAAATATCATATTCTAGTTAAAATTTCTTCTTTTGTATCATTATTTGGATTTGTATTATTTATTAATCTATTATTGGATATAAGAGAATGTATTAGTTATCTTATTTATAAATATATATACAATAATTAAACTATTTGATTTATCATATCTAAAGTATATTTTATTTGTATTTTAACTAAAAGTTATTAGTTTTTAATATTTTTTTCTAAATACTCCATCTAAATTTTCAACGTAAAATCGAAAAAATAGTTTTATTTTAATTATAATATCATAATTTAAATAAAAATTTCATTTATATTTCTATATTATAGTTATAAAAAAACTATTATAAGCACTACTTACTATTTTTAAATTAAATTATTCTTAATTGAAAATAGATGGAAAAAGTCAGAAAAAAACATAATAAAAGTTAAATTTAAAATAAAATTATAATACTAATATTTTTATGAATCAAATCAAAATACAGCTTCGTATTTAATTTTCAAAGAGAATATTCATTTATAAATTATTATTATTATAAAGATTAGTCAGTATTATTATAAGTATTTTATTCGATACTATTACATAAATATATTTATATTAAATTTCAATAACAATATAGAAGAAAATTTTTCAAATAATAAATCTTATTATTTTAAATATTAATAAAATATTTTTTTCAATATTTAAATAAATTATAGTTATTATTAAAATTCATCGATTATATTATATTTTATTTAATGTAACTATTAAATAATATTTAGTTTTATTATATAAAATTACTAATAAAAGCATCTACTAATTAAAAATATTTTTATAATATGAATCTTTATCTAAATAAAACCATATTTTTTAAAAAAATTTTACTTACAAATATACTATTTACCAGAATTAATTCACTTTTAATAATTATGAAATAATATAGATTTTTAAATTTATTCCTCAATAATTAAATAATAAAATTCAAGAAATTAAAATTTTAAAAAAATTAAATTTAAATTTGATACTGTTTATTAGTATCATAAAATATAAAATAATATATAAACTTTTTAAATTTATTTAATTCATTGGAACTAACGTAAATTAAATAAAAGATTCATAAAAAATTATT
Source organism: Ceratonova shasta (assembly GCA_918559645.1). NCBI lineage: Eukaryota > Metazoa > Cnidaria > Myxozoa > Bivalvulida > Ceratomyxidae > Ceratonova > Ceratonova shasta. The sequence continues at coordinate 32,898 of CAKKLC010004622.1, read as the reverse complement.
TTTTTATATAATATTTTTTATAATTTTGAAAATTTTATGTATTATCATTAGTATTGAAAAAGTTTTTATCTATTTTATATATTTTATTTTTATAGCATTTTAAGGAAATTCTCATTTTAAATAATTAATTATATAATTAAAAATATCAAACAATTTTTCTTACCACTTAACATTTAGGAAAAATCTCATTACAAAATGTTAAATAATTTGCTGAATTTCTATATTTTATTTGCCATTTAAATAGCAATATTATAAAGAAAAATCAGTAATAAATATTTA
>CAKKLC010004622.1:21162-32601 GCA_918559645.1 Ceratonova shasta | reverse complement strand
AAAATCATATATATATATATATATATATATATATAGATTAAAATAATTAATTTATATAATTAAATATTTTAATAATAAAAATTATTATTTACAAGGTAAATCTATATTCTTTCCAAATTCATATTATGTTATAATTAAAAATAAATCATTAAATATTTCATAATTTAAAGATTATTATGTTTAATTTTCGAAACGACATATAATCAAAAAGTTTTTAGTTGCAAACATTATTAATAATTTTAATAATATCATAAAAATATTAATTATTCTGAAATTAAATTTGTGTTAAATTTATTAAATAATAAATCATTGGAATAAATATTTTATATACTATAAGGAAAATATAATTTTACGATCTATCTGTAAAATTAATATGTTAATAAATGTTATAATTAATAAATATTTAACTTATTTTTTCTAATTGATATTATTAAATATGAAGGGATATGTCTATATAATTTAATTTTAATATATTTAAAGATGAAATAGTTTATTAAAATAAAACTTTATTAACATTATATATATATATTACAACTAATCAGAATAAATTTTTTTTTGAATTATTTTTTATATTTAATTCTTTTGTTATTATAATAAATTAACATTAATATTAACAAAAAATTCTTTAATAATTCTTAACGTGGTGGCAATAAAATTTAAAATTAGTTTATTTATTTTAAATATTTAAAGTTTGAAAACTTAAAACAGAACTATAATAGAATTTTATTTTATGTATAAATATATATGAAATCATTTTTTTTAAAGTGTATTAAATTATGTATTTATTTTTAAGTAAATTTAAAATTTATTATACTTACTTGAAATAGATATATAAGTTAAAAAAACCATCTAGTAAAATTATAAAAATTTTATTAATTTAACTTTTAGAATTAAACAATTAAGTGGATATTTTTAAATTATTAAATAATTATAATCTACATAAAACGATGATTTTGTATAATTATAAATATGTATATATATTACCAATTTTTACTATTTGATTGGGATCTAGTATAAAATATTCTTTTAAATTTATATTTTCAAAAATATGATATTATAGAATGATTAAAATATCCAAAAAATGTTATATAATGATTATCATAACATTTGGTTGACAATTCATCTCAACAAAATTAAAACGTCTTTCAAAGTTTTCCTAACTTTCAAATTTGACGTATATAAAATATTTCTATATTCAATACAACAATTGAGATAAACCTCGATTTCAGCATTTATTTTTTAATTTTTAACTACGAATATATATTAATTAAAAAAAAAGAAGTTACTTTACCAATTTTTAATTAAAAATATTGTTGTATTTAAGAATAAGTATCTATAACATCTATAAAATCAATAAATTACAATAATATTATGATTATTATTGAAGATTTATATTATTAATTATAAAATAAAATCTTTTTACGTAATCCTAATTTTAATGAATAATATAACTCAATTAATATTAATAATAATTTCTTTGGAATATTGGTTAAATGTAATATAATAAATATTAAATTCAACCATAATATTATTTTTTGACAGTATTTAGTAATTTTATAATATCGTGTTTTTATAGATTTTTAAACTATTTTTAAAAATTTACCTAATTACTGTAATACAAAAATAAAATTTTGTTTATTTAGATAAAAAATAAATTATTAATTAAGAATATTATTTATCATATAAGATATAGTAATTTTTTTAATATTTCTTAATCTATCTTTATAAAAATATAGTATTGAATTTTTAATAAATTAAAAAATAGTATATCAATATATTTCAAACTTCAAAACATTATAAAAAAGTTTTTCTCATAAATAATTATTTATTCATTTTATGTAATATTTATTATTTATTAAAATGATTTTAAAAAATAAAAAAAATTAATAAATTAAATATGAACTTTTAAAAAAATTATTTTTTCAAAAAATTCTTATAAATTATATTAAAATTAAATTAACTTAATCATATTAAAGTAAATATTTTTTTATCAAAGAAAAACAATTTTAATATAAATTTTATACAATTTTATAAACCGGAAAAAAATAATTATAATATTTGATTATTATTGACACGATATTAATAACTAATTATATAAAAATTGTTATCCAAATATTTATGTATATTAATTTATTATAATCTTCATGAATCCTTATCATTCCTAGATATTTTACATACAAAATTATTCAAATAATAAAAAACTTTTTCATTTTTTTATTAAGTTTATAAATTTAATTACAACTACAGTCAAATTATTGTTTAACAAATTTTTAGTTTGCGAAAATGGAGCTATGAGCGACAATATTTTTTAAGAGTAGTAATAATATTACAAAAAATAAAAAAATAATAAATTTTTATTTAACATACACACAAAGCCCATGTTGGACAAAAAAAGAACAAGAAATATATATATAATATCTGAAAGAATAAAATCATAAATTTTGAACAACAAAACAAATGTGTAACGCAAAATTAATTGGGGAAAAAGTTAAATTTTTCTTATCGGGACCTTCAATAAAATTCTAAAAGATTAAGAAAAAATAATAGAAGCTGCTAATATAAGAAAATTCAAATGCATCTTTATACAGCCAAATTAGTCTAACAATAAAATATATCCTGCACTTTTTTAATATTTTAATTCAAAAAAGCAGCTAAATCAAGTTTATTCTTATGATTTATTAAAGTAAAAAGCATAATTAATTGATCAGGACCACAAATTTAATGTGGTTAAAGCATAAAACACTTGGAATCATAATTTCAAAATATTTTAAAAAATTGTTTTTAAAAGTGACGCAGGATAAGAAGGAATGGTTAAGCAGGAAGAGTTGGTAAATTCATGAACAAATTTTGAACAAACTTTGAAATAATATGTAAAAAAAGATTTGTAGAATTACGATGAATCATCTTTATGTTTCAAGTGTCCGGTAAAAATTACTTTGACCATTTAAATGATAATATTCCATAAACAAAGTTTTAAAAAGGTTAAGTCACTGCACTGTTTGTGGTAGCTATATTGAAGAAAAATTATGTCTAGTTATGATCGTAAAATTGAAAAATCTATATGCAATTTAAAATCCTGATGTAAAAGCACTTTCTAAAACATATAAAAATAGTGGTAAAGCTTGGTTAACAAGATCGAATTTATCATGGTTGGAATAGCTAAATGAAAAACGCAAAATAATTTTAATCTAGAAGATGCACCTGTTTATTTACAATACTTGCAACTGTCCAATGACAATCTTTACTTTTTGCCTCTTTTCACTATTTCACAAATTCAAGCTATTAACTGAGGATTATTAAATAGTTTAAAGCTCATTACAGAAAATTTTTGATGCGAAACATGTCACTTAAAAATTAAAAAAATAACATTTGTTACACGGATCTGCTTAAATAAAATAATTGTATTGAATTCATTGCCACTAGTTATTAATTGATGGCGATTTGTATATAAAAAAACAGTGAAAAAATGTTTTAGAACATTTTTTTTAAACTATTTCAAATATGCAACAGCTGAAGTAGTTTCTTATAGTTCATAATTTAGCTTACAAGCATAAAACGCTGGAATTTACTTTCCAGCAAACTTGATTGATATAATTAAAGATAATGACATATTAAAGGAAATTAGTGCAGCACTAAATTAATAAAAAGATTTGCGATGGTGATAATGGTGATGAATATGACACTGTTAAAACAAATTTGAAACACAAAATTATTTCCTATTTATAAGAAATCAAAAATTACACGTTAGAAAATCGTTGTTCTAAATATCCATCATTCCGCAATATTAGGAATGAAATTTAAAAAGCGTAAAGTAAAAAAGAAAAAAAAAATTTAGATTTTTTTGAAATAAAGCATTTATATCAAATGTTATTTGTTTGCTATTTTTCAATTTTATTTTTATTGATAATTATTATGTCGTTATTTTTAAATAAAAAAACGGATTTTTTTTAAATTCAGGTGGTAGTTATTCAAGACTATGGCTGTATATTCAAAACAAATTTATTATTTACTCAATATCTATAATATAAAATATAATTATACAAATATATTAAAAAAAATACTAATTAATTTTGTATAAAAAAATTTAGAATTCATTAATTTTATATCTAGAAATTTTGATAATAATTTATTTCTTATAAATTATTTTAATCGACACTGAAAAAATGATGCAAGTGCTTAATTTATCAAGCAAGAATATCAATAGTAACATTTTTTTATTCAATAAAGTATTTTTAAAATTAATTTTTAAACATTTAGGAAAGGTTAATATTATTTAAAAAATTACGCCTTATTAACATTATAAATGTAATAGAATTTTCCAAATTACAAATACTAAATTTTATAATTTTATTATTATTTTAAATTAAAGATATGACTTTAGAACAAATTAAATTTTTTTTAATTTTTGAAAATGAAATATTATAAAATAAGTAGAATTTTATATAATTTAACATCCATATTTATATAAATGTAAATAAATTCATTATTAATCAAGTAATATTACAATGACTCGTTAACTAATCATTTTAGGAATTAAAGCAAAAATTTATTTTAATTTCATGATTATTATAAAATATTAGTAACTATAAAATTTATTTTATAAAATAGTTATTTTATGATAATTTATTAAAATTTGAAAAACAATAATAATTTTTTATTACATAAAATATTATTTAATACGACATAATAAGGTCACTTATTAAAATATTAAATTTATTATTATTTTTGAGTATTGTTTAGAATCAAAGATAATAATAAATTTAATATATTTTTATATTATAAAAATCTCTTTATTAATTATGAATTTTTAATTTTGAGTTATCATTATTACAGTTTCGATTAAATTAAAAAGTAATGTACAGGAAAAAAATTTAAAAAGCTAATAATATTATTTGAATATATTAACATTTAAAATAATTAAAGAAAAAGCATGAAAAGTTTATTAAAGGTTAAATTTTTTTTATAATAAAATAACATATATTTTTAGAATTTTATATAGTAACATTACTAATATAATTATATTAATATATAAATTAATACAAATTTTTGGTTAAAATTAAATTATACTAATAAATTGAATTATTTTTGTAGTTTTATTTATTTAAAATATATAATCATTAAATTTGTGTCATAATTTATTATGAACTTATAAATCTCTTAAATAACCTTTTTAAATGAAAATAAGTTTTAAATAAATAGTAAATATGACATAATTTAAAAATAAAAATCCTTAATAAAGATTATATATTAGTAATAATTTAAATTCGTATTTTTTTCAAAACCAATTTGTATTCTAATTTGATTGAATAGTTTCAAATTAATAAAAATGTACTAAATAATTTAATCATATAATATAATTGGTAACTTTTTAGTTTTGAATACATAAAAAAAATGTTTTTATATATAAATAAATAATAAAATATAATTTTCTTAATAAATAATTTATAAAAGAAAAAATTATTTTACAATTATTTTAAAATTTTTATTTTAATTTTTAAAAATAACAATATATTAATTTAAATGATTCAATAATTTATTTTATTAATATAAAAAAAAATTTATTTATATCATAATTTTCGATGTTCTTTGGAATATAATTAAAAAAAATTTCCTAGAATAATAAGATATATTACAAATGATTATTCATAATTTTTGTTAATAATATCAAAATTATAATAGTATATTATTTTAATCATATCAAATATTAAACTTGATTAACAATAAATTAATTTAATTTAAGAAATATTTAACTACAAACATTTACGTATATTTTAGTTTGTAGTAATATGATTAAAACAAAATTTTAAATTTAATTATGTTATATTGATATAAAAAAAAATTTTAAATATCGATTGTTTTTATTGATAAAATCTATATAAAAATAATTAAAACTTGATTATATCTACTTATTAATATATTAATTATTTATAACAAAAACAAATGATTATTATAATAATAATTATAAAAATCATTTTAGAATAAATATAAGATATAATTAAAATAAAAATATTTAAAATAAAGAACTTTAAAATTGTTTAAATTTATCAAAAATTAAAAAAAAAATTATAATATAAATTAGTTAATAATGTATTACAAGTATTTTTTTTTCCATGCTAATACTGACGGAAATTTATTTTTAAAATATAAACTTATTTTATAAAAAAAATTCAACAAAATAATTATAATACTTGGGAAAGAAATTATATCTTAAAATTACTTTATGAATTTAATAAAAAAATTATAATTATACAAAAAATAATTAAAATTATAATTTTTTAAGAATAAATTTAATAATAACATAAATAGTTTTAAATGGATTCTGTAGAAATACTTGTGCAGTTATTTAATTTAAAAAAATTTAATTTTGAAAATTGGTATCAATTAATTTTATATATATATATAAATATATAAATAAAAATTAATAAATTGTCACCTGAATATAATAAACAAAATTAAAATTTTCAACTTTAATATTTTTGTCATATTTTTTAGATTTAATGTTTTTTAAGAGTAAATAATTACCAACACATTAAAAATTATCTTTTTTCAAATTGGATCTTGTTCATAGAAAGAATATATAATTATATTATAATAAATAATGTTATAATAATATAAACTAAAAAAATTAGAAAAACTTTTTTTTGAAACTAATATTACGATTATCATGATAGATTTATAAATATACAAAAATCATATATCTTAATGCTTGTTATGAAAAAATATAAGAAGTTTACTAGTATTTAATTTAAAAAAAAAATTTTTATTTTTGTTATTTATATTTTTATTTTAATTAATTTGTATTATATTTATATTATAAAAAATAACAATGTATGGCGCAATTAATCAATTTGTTGTTATATAGCTGAATATTTTGTATTAATTGACACTATATATATATATATATTCGATAAGAAGTTTTAAAAGTTTAAAAGCATATTTTAAAAGCCACTTTTAATAATCTTATATAAAAAATATAGTAATTTTAAAATATATTGTACAAGTCAATTAAAAAATTAAATTTTATTCAGAAGCGTTTAGTTTTCTCCTTAATTACTATATAATACAAAAAAATTAATTTATAATTTAAATTCAAAAATATATAATTAATCTTAAGAAAATGAAATACCTTAAATGTTTTATATTTCATTTCCTAATATGATTTAATCCAATGAATTTAATCAAAGAAACTTAATTATTTTTCTTTAAAAAAAAATAATTTTGAAAATATTTATTCTTTCAAGGACTTTTATTAATAAAAAGGTAAATATTAATTTTAGACTAATATTTGAAATACATAGTTCCAATATCTAAAATTTAAATGTATTCAACCTTATTTTTAATATTATTATTTTTAATTAATTGATAATTGTAGTTTTCTTTCCAAAAATATAAAAAAATCAAATAATATAATAATATTTTGATTACTATATAAGTAAATAATAATCATGTAAATACCTTATACTTAATAATTATTATCATTTATTAAAATGATTTTAAGAGCTTTTGCATTTTTCCCAATAGCTGCACATATTTTTAAATATAAAATGTAAAATATAAGTTAAAAAGAATTAAATGTTAAACTTGAATTAAATCAAGCAGTTCATACTAGTTGTTTCGCAAATCATTGTTTTTTACACAAGCATTTTTAAAGAAATAAATAAAGTTTTAGTATAAGTATTCCATTTCGCATTTTAATTATTTTCAAAGCTGATTGAATTGAGTTTTAATTTTTGATATGTACTGAAGTTATTAGATCAACAAAACATAATAAATGATTAACCATTAGAAAAATTTAATTATTGTTGATTATATTTTGGTATGCACGCCATTAGTCGATGTGTATTATTGATATGCTAAGACAACCTCGGCTTATTATTGGTAAAAAGTATTACGGTTGAAGGATTTTCAACAATTTTCTAGATATATTTTAGAATGCTCAAAGATATTATCTGCGATACCAAGAACCTTAATTTTATAATAAATTCAGTGTTAACGTTGTAATTTAAGTAAAATCCTTAAAATAATTTGTTTAACTTGAACAACAACACCTGCGTACCTAATGATATTTTAAAATCTTGAAAATAATTAAGACAAAGAAGTCTTTTATCACCAAAACAAATAATTAACGTAGTTGTTTCTATATTTATTTAACGTCTAATGTAAACATCTTTCAAACTCAAACAATTTCAAAAATAATTTTCATGCTGTTTTAAAACAAAATCAATTACATTCAATAATACTACCACAACTAGTTGAAAAATATTTTTTGTTATGTAGACAACAAATTGTCATGCAGCTTAATGCATGGTTGTCTTTATTACCTGTATATTTCAAAAAAAAATGCTATAGACTGACATTTAAAGACAAAATAAATACGTTGAAGTACTCCGTATTTTTAGGAATATTGTATAGCAGCTAAAATTTTATTAAAAAGAATTGATTTTATTACTTAGCTAATAAAATTCTCTCAAAAATATAAAATTTTTATTAATAAGTAAGATCATGTGTTTTTTTTTCATACTTGAAATTACTTCAGTTTTATTTTCATACCATTTTTTTTTTAAAATAAAACATAAAAATATAAAATAAACTAAAGAATTTATAACAATTATTTAATTAAGTTAACAAAATACCTTAATTAAATTCAAAACTTTATCAAAATCAATTTCACAAACATTTTGTTTTAACATTAGTTCATAAATATAATCTTGAATCAAATAGCTATAAACGCCCTTTTATTTTTTTATCCTTAATTTTGCATCTGCCAAAGATATTTTATATTTTGTGTCTGTTTGCTTTTGTTTTAAGGTAAACATATTGTAATATATGGTTAATTCAGAAAATCAATAAATTCTCAGTTACACTTAAACTTGTGTATGCTCTGCACAGAACTGATATAAAAATAGAACCAGGACGATAAATTTTGTTAATAATTAGAATTATAGAATCTGCTGAGCAATCCTGAAGCGTTTTCAACTAAACTATTGGCAGTAAAAAAGATGTATCTTCACTTCTGAAAACCTCTTGTTCATTTACATTGACACCTCTTCTATGATTGTTAGGCTTTTGCATTAATAAACTTTCGTCAATTTGACACACAATGTTGTTCAAGCCAAGAAAAACAGGATAAACTTTAAAATACTGTTTGAAAGATTTGGTATTTTCTTCATGAATTTTTGTAACGAATTTTTAGAAAAATTTATTTCAAGCAACATTTTCTTTTGAGTAACATCACACTACCGTTTCCTAATGATATTAATACAAAATTTCAAATTTATTTTAAATCACCAAACCAGCTGTTTTTACTTATTGTTACGTACTTTTTAAATTTTTTATAATCATTTTTACAGCAAATAAATGAAATTAATCGATTGAAAGATAAGTTACATTCCTTCAATTATGTTCTACAGCAACTACAATGTAATACTTGTTTTAAAATTTAATGTAAGTGTCATATTCAATTTGTAATTGAACTGAACTATGTATTATAAGTTCTATGTATGTTTCGTAGTAGTGATTTAAGATTATGGGTCATTTTTTTTAAAATTATGATTTATTTTTTATTTTGAAAAATGATGTATAGGTTTTTTAATATTACATTTTTCATAAAAAGTTTTATTGTTATTAAATCTTGGATAAATATTTTTACTTTTTATTTGAATAGAAGGTAGACGATAGAATAAAACATTTTAAAGATAAACTAGTGATTATTAAAATAACTAAAGAAATTTATACACAAATTTTAATATCAAATCATTAAAAAATTATTTATGGATTAAATATTTATTTCAAAATTATTTTTTTTTTAATTATTTTCTAAATTTTATTTGTTCAATATGTATTTTAAAAATCTTCATGTGTTAGCCAATTTTTCTAAATATGAATATTTAAGCTAAAAATTATATATTAATATTGTTATTTATTTAAAAAATTATATAATTATTCTACCATTGATAAGTATTCATTATCATTATTATTTATATAGCTAGCTTAATAATTCTTAGAAGAACTAACCAGTTAGTTATATAAATCTTGTTCTATTATTTGAAAAGATGTCTTTATAGTTAAAAAATCTTGTAATAATAAAAAAAACAAGTTTTTATTTATTATAGTTTATTAAATATTCTATTTTTAAACTATCTTTTAATTTCTTTTATTAATTACCTACCAATTTTTAAATTTACTTTTAATAAAATATTCTTTTACTATAAACTATATGTTTTCTTATTACAATGTTTATTTAAATTTTAATTAAATTACTCCACATAAGATAGTTTATTAATAATGTTATCTAACATACTTTTATGTGTATTTGATTCTAAAATTAGAATTGTGGTTTAAATAGTTATTGAATTATTTTATAATGTTGAAATTATAATAATTACACCTAGTTTTTATCAATAATTATGTAAGAATATTAGTTAAGGAAATAATTGAAATAACTTTAGAAACTCAAACTTTTTTTATATAAAGTAATTGTTAAAAATAATTGGTTTAAGCATTAAGGAAATTAATTCAATATATTGTTAATTAAGACAATTTAAATATTAGATAGTATTTAAAACTATAAAATAACCAGTTTTATTTTTTAAAGTATTTATTTATACTAATTTAAATAGTATAAGATTTATTATATAGAAATAAAGTTTTAAATTATTATAATACTAAAATATACAACAAATAAATAAAAATAATTATTTTTATAAATTTAGTATAAATTAGTTCATTATTGAAATATCTTATTTTAAAATTAAATTTAATTTTTTCAAAAAATTCTTATCATAACATTTTCATAATTAATAATTAGAACCAACTAAGCAATCAATATTTCAAAGGAAATATTTTTAGAAAAATAAATGAAATAGTCTTGGATGAATTTAATAATTCATTAATTATTTAATTATACAATGTAATCATTAACTATAAATATTAATTTATATATCATGATATTTTAATAAGTATGGCTAAATGAATCAACGAGAGGAATAATTGAATAGATATTACAAAATAATACCTTTTTAGAATTATAGAATTTAAACATATTTTTATAAGATTTATTAAATTTTGTTTATATATACAAAAATAAATACAGTTATTTTTACATAGAATCTACAAAAAAAATACATTTTTATTGTTTAACAGAAACTATAACGGACATTTTGTTTTATTTTCTAAAATTAAATACAAAATTTATAACAAAGAATCTAGAAAAAAAAAGACATTTTTATTGTTAACAGAAACTATAACGGACATTTTGTTTTATTTTCCAAAATTAAATACAAAAATTTTTACATAGAATCTACAAAAAAAAATACATTTTTATTGTTTAACAGAAACTATAACTGACGTATTTTTTTATTTTCCAAAATTAAATACAAACATTTTTACATAGAATCTACAAAAAAAAATACATTTTTATTGTTTGACAGAAACTACAAT
>CAKKLC010004622.1:3666-21120 GCA_918559645.1 Ceratonova shasta | reverse complement strand
AAACATTTTAACATAGAATCTAGAAAAAAAAGACATTTTTATTGCTTAACAGAAACTATAACGGATATTTTGCTTTATTTTACAAAATTAAATACAAAAATTTTTACATAGAATCTACAAAAAAAAATACATTTTTATTGTTTAACAGAAACTATAACTGACGTATTTTTTTATTTTCCAAAATTAAATACAAACATTTTTACATAGAATCTACAAAAAAAAATACATTTTTATTGTTTGACAGAAACTACAACTGACATTTTGTTTTATTTTCCAAAATTAAATATAAAATTTTTAACAAAGAATCTAGAAAAAAAAAGACATTTTTATTGCTTAACAGAAACTATAACGGACATTTTGTTTTATTTTCCAAAATTATATACAAACATTTTAACATAGAATCTAGAAAAAAAAGACATTTTTATTGCTTAACAGAAACTATAACGGATATTTTGCTTTATTTTACAAAATTAAAATATATAGTGAAATTATTTAAAAATTTAATTAATTTCACTTTGATAAGAATTTCCGCTCTAATCATTCATTATTAAATTCTATTTTATCTAATTAAATATTAAAATTTTATTATATAATCGTAAATATTTTATAATTTATTGGTTGTTTTTTATAATTCTAATAACAATTATGAAATTAAAGTTTTATAATGTACCAATATTAAAAGCAAATAAATCAAGTTCTTATTCAAAGGCTACTTAAATATTATTTAAGAAAAATCTTTTTAATTTATTGTTTTAAATAGAGATTCTTCTAACTAAGAAAACAATATTATATTTAAATATTATAAATTATTAAAAAGAGAATAATTTTATTTGAAAAAAATATATATTCTTAAATAAATGAGTAGCGCTTTTCATAAACAAAAAAAAATTTTAAAGAGTAAGTTATAATAACTTTCAAAATAAATATAATTTAATACGTTATTGGTACTTAAAAAAATATCTTGTAATTCATACAATATAATTTCTTTAAAGAAAATATTTTATTATCATACAACAGGTAAAAAAATTTGAATTAAGATAATTTATTATTTCTAATATCAAGTTTAATAAAAAGATTAACTAAATAATTATAAAAAAAATAACTAACATATTCCTTTTATTAACTAACTATTTTCATAATAATTTTGAGGAATATATATTTATAAATATCAATTAAAAAAAAATAGATAAATTTTCTTGGCAGCTTTTTTTTATTTGAATTTTGTTAAAACGTATAAATTTTAACTTTAATCTAATCATACTAATACTTATTTTAAAACAAAATAATTAAATTTATTATTAAAAACTTCTTATTGATTTTATAATGTTAATTTATATAAATTCATAGCTACATAAAGGAAAAAATAAATTTTTTACATATCTAGACAAATTTGATAATAATTTATTTGAAATATAAATTAATATAACAGATTTTATATTTTTAATGTGTAGAAAACCCATAAATCAAGTAGAATATGTTGTTAATATGGATTTTCCTCCTTGTTTACGTAATAAAAATACATTATGATAAATTTCAAGAATATAAATAATTAATTAATTATTAGATTGTGAAGAATTTTTTTTTAAAGTTTTAAATCAATTATTAATAAAACATTATCCACGAAGATAAGATTTTTAAAGAATTTCAACTTTTTAAATTTTATAATTCATCTTAAATTGAATCTATTAACTAAGAAATGTAAGAAATAAAATTATATTTATTTTTAAATATACAATAATATTGATTTTTTAAACTTTACCACTCAAAGTTATTTATTTACAAGTTTTTTTTAATTTCGAAAGAAAATATCGACAAAATTTATTTTATTTAGGTTGAATTAACATAAATTTTAAATGTTATATTGAATTATCTTTATAATTTCATATATAAAAATATGTCATTTTACAAAAAAAAAATAACGGGTTGAAGAAATTGGAAGACAATTGCCATTCAAAATTCAAAATTGAACAAAAAATTTCATATTTAATTTCAAAACACATGATAATCTTGAAATTTTTCTAAAATGATAATTTTTAATTATTTATGATCAAAAATATATGGAATATAAATTTTACTAACATAATTAATTAAATATTTCCTGACCAGTTAGTTAAAATATTTATACAAGTTTAATTTATTTTAGAGTAAATATAGTTATTAATAATCGTTAAATATCCTACTGAATGAATAAAATTATATTACAACAAAAAAACAATAAAATAGTAAAAATGAATTCTTACGAAACAATTAATTTATTAGAATATTCAAATAAGTTTACATAAATATTTAAAAAAAAACTAAAACAACGTTTTTTTATTTTTCTATAAAAGAAACAATAAAATCATCTTTTATATCAATTGAATTTCTTTTTTTGATTTTATTATATTTATATTTTTAAAGTCACTATTGTTAAATATTAATGAATGGATAATTAATTAATTAATAATATAAATTTTTAACTATATTAATTAATATATTTTAATATTAATCTATTTATAAGACTTAGAATTAATGGCACTATTTAATCTAATTAATTATAATAAACAAGTATCTATTTTTTTTCTTAAATAATTCTTATATGATTATTTTTTAACTTAGATATTTTATTATAAATTAGATATTATTAATTAATTAAATAAAAAAATAATTAAAGTACTAACTAAATAGATAGATATATAGATATTTTTAAACAAAATTTAAATTTATGAATATTTACAAATTCAAAATTTTTTTTATTTATTTGAATTAAATTAACATATATCCAATTTAGTCTGTAATGATTATTATTTAGAGAGAGCTTGCTGATAATGTTTTAAAATTAAATAATATGCAAAACAATATTCAATCCTATTATGATGATGTATATATACCGTGAAGTTCCTATTATTCAGAATTTCCAATTATCCGAATTAATTTTTAACTCCCATATATCAATTAAAAGGAAGAGAATAATCATTCATCTAGAAGGTAATTTAGATATCATAAAATTGTTAGATTATGGCGCCAGCATTAGCTTTGTAGCGTAAAAAATAAATTATCGGGAAATCAGTGGATACAAATATCAAAGTAAATAAAGATCATATTCTGGATTATATATCAAAACAAGACGTGAGCTTTAAACCAATATATAAAAAATCTATGAAACCACAAGTGATGAAAATTTAGATGCTGCTTTAATACAGTGGTTTTAATAAAAACGCAGTATCGGTGTGCCATTAAGTAGGCCTTAGTTATATGATAAGGCAATATTTTTTGCCACAGAATTTAATCAAAATACAACATTTATAAAAAGTATAGGATTGTAAGGAAATTTCAA
Organism: Ceratonova shasta; assembly: GCA_918559645.1. NCBI lineage: Eukaryota > Metazoa > Cnidaria > Myxozoa > Bivalvulida > Ceratomyxidae > Ceratonova > Ceratonova shasta. The sequence goes on along the minus strand of CAKKLC010004622.1, from coordinate 17,804 downwards.
GGCGAGGCATGGCATACATCATTTGAAAACACATGGTATAAACTATCAGCTAATTTTACATTAGCAAACGATTTTTTACACACTTTTGATTAATATATTAAGGAAAAAGGATATGTACCCGAAACAATTTATAATGCTGATGAAATTGGAATATTGTGGAAAAATTTGCCAACAAGCACACTGGTCGTAAAAATAAAAAATATATTTCAGGTTATAAAACGAAAAAAGATGGGTTACATCTTTATTATGTAGTAACCCTTCAGGAAATCCTCAATTACCGTTGCTAATAAATAAAAAATATATAAACCCTCGTTTTAAAAGCAAAAATGATATTCCAGCTCAATAAAAAAATCAAAGTAATGCCTGGATGAATTGTGAAGTTTTTATTAATTAATATGAAACATATTTTATTCCTAAAATTATAAATTATCAAAGAAAGTTGGGTATATCACAAAAGGTTCTGCTAGTTCTTGATAATGCACCATCCAACCTAAAATCTTCTAAATAGTATAAATAGCCAATTTTAAGTAATTTATTTACTACTGAAAGTAACACATATACTTCAACCAATGGAGCATGGAGTAATAGTACTACTAAAACATAATTATATAAAAATACTTGATTGTAAACTTTTAAACCATTAATTTATAAAAAAAAACTTGAATTTAATAAAAATTTTATTCTAAAAGACTTGTTTTTTTATTGCTGATGCTTGGAACAATGTTCAATCTAATAAATTAAAAAAGTCATGGAATTAGATATATAAAGAAAATGAGCAAAAAAATTATGAAACAAATGATGATAATGATATATTAATTACCTAAAAAACGATTAAAGTGCCGATTTTATAAATAATATAAACTTTATAAAAACTGATATAAAAAATTCTAATTTAAAATAAATATCTAAAATAGGTGAAAACCAATTCTTAAATAAAAATAATTTGCAAAACTGGTTAGAGTATGATAAAGATGATCCAGGTTACGAATTTCTTGAAGATCATGAAATTATTAAAAATGTTCAGTTGAGTAATGAATTGAATAAGAAGTTTGAGGATTCCGATGCTTGTAAAATTAAAAAGAAATATAAATCTAATGCATTATCATGTGATAAAGTGATTGTATCCTATGAATATGTTATTGAGTGGTGTAAATGTCAGGAAGAATGTATGGATTTAAATTCGTTAAATTTAAAAAGACTTAAAGAGTTTATTGAAAATAAAATACATAAAACCCGAAAAAAAATCAATAAAAGATTTTTTGTAATTTAAATGACTTTTTTATTCGAAATTTTTGTTTTCGAAGCAGCACTAAAAAATACCAGTCTCAAAAGTTCGGATAATCGGAACTCTACTGTAATTTGCTTTTTCGAAATTTTTAAGTTATAATATTAATTTAGATGGATTAGGGGAATTTTTTGATATCAATTTAATTTTTTGTATTGAATATCCTAACGAATTACAGTATAACTTCAGAAGAAGTTTGAGAAACGAAATCAAGAACTGGGTAAAATTAAACACTAAAGAATGTAAAAATATCCTTTTAGATTTTTTTTTAACAAAGGTTATGATATTAAACCGCTGCAGATCAATTAGAAATAAATTATAGTTCTGCAAGATATTTAATTAACAAAAAAAAAATTTAAAAGAATATTAAAAACTTCAAAAGGAAAATATCTTTGAAGAAAGATTAGAAAAATATGAAGCGCTAAAAAAAATACAAAATAAATTCTTCAAAAAAATTGAAATTTTGATAGAAGAAGATAAGTCAATAAAATAAAGAAACTTAAAGAAAATCTTCATGAAAGGTATGAAATTATTCTTTGTAAATCTTCTATTGGTAACGCATTAAGTAAGTTCAAAATAACTTCAAACAAAGGTTCAAAAGTTATGGAAAACGTTAAAATTCTCAAAACTTTAATTAAAAGAAAAGAACTCACTGTATGTTTTTCAAGAAATTGTGTAGGAGATTTAAACAAATTCATCTTTACCGATGAATCCGGATTAAACTATCTTATAAGAAGATCAAAATGTAGATCAGGATATGAACTAGATCTAATATTATTGTCCCAACTGTGAGAGGGAGACAGATTACTTTAATTTTAGCTGCCAATAAATAAATGTTTATAAATTTTGCCATTTTATTTGATTGTACTTAAAATGCTGAGCTTTTTTTTACAGAATTTATTAACTCGCTCTTTTTGCAATAAATAATGATAATACTTTGCATTGACCTGGATACTCATAGATAATGCTTGAATCCATGACTTTCGATTTTAACGGGACTCTGTAGTCAAAATGGATGAATGATAAAAACTTTTTCTCAATTTTTATTTATGCTTGATCCATTAGAAAAAAAAATATCTGAAAAAAAATTTATTTTACAATCAAGTCTTCTATTTTAAAGCGTTAATCAAGATCTTAAATCATTTATTGAAGACACTATTTAAACTGTGAATTCTTGTGAATTTGAAAATTATTTTCCGAACATGCTTCGAAATATAACACAAGCTCAAAATATGCATTTATTCAAAAAAAGAATTTATTTTTGTGTATAGAATTATTTAATTTAGTTTACAAACACATTTTTGACTCTTATTAAACATACATAAAGTCAGTTTTTTAAAAAATGTTGAATTTTTTTTTTGGAAAATGTTAAAAACAATTTAAAAATGTCGATAACTTCTTGAAAATGCTATATATATATTACATTTTTCAATTGTATGAGATTTTTTTTCATAATAAATAATTTTTTTTATTATTATATTTTAAATCTAACTTAATTTTATTAATAATTGATATTTCCATTTATGTTTAATTCTTTTATTTTTTTTATTGTATAAAATAATTATATTTCTATTTTTCTAATTATTTTGATTATTAAATTTTAAATTAAATACCAATAATCAACATTTATTTCTTAAATTATAATTCATTAAATATTTTATTAATAGATTGATTATACTTATAATACAATTAATCTTTTTTTTTTATTGTTTATTTTAAACAACTTTTTCCTTTATAAAATTTTTTTCCTTGTAATAATATAATCATTTTTTTTTCTACATTTTACATTCAAAATTATTACAAAGATAATATATTTTTAATATTTTAAATAAATTTGTTATTTCAAAGTTAAACTAATAAAGATCATCAACTTAATACTGAAAAAATTTAATATTTAAATTTATTTTTTTTAGTTATAATAATAAAATTTATCATATTCTCTTGACTTTTCTATTATAATAATTTAATCTTTAAGTAATTAATTAAAAATTTTATTTATCAAAATAAAGATGAATGAATTTTAAAAAAATTAATGAAAAATTATATATAATAAAGTTACATTGTTTCAAATGAATAATAACTTATATTTCTCTTGTATAATATTATGTAATCTTATATATACCTAAAAATTATTTATTAAATTTAAATAGCATATTTTTATTTACTTTTATATCAAAATATATTAATATTAATTATACTGGTTTAGCAAAATAAATCCATTTGATCATTTTTAATTTTAAAATATATCAACTTAGTATATTTTGTATTAAATCAAACACATTTTAAACTCTATATGAAATATAAAACTATTTAGGATAAATAATCTTTAAAATAATTAAATTATATGTTAATATTATGTTATATACTCATGATTTATTTAAAAAATTTCCTATTAAATGTTTAATATTTATTATATTTTATTGGTTAAAATTAATTAAACTGAAAATAAGTTTTTATAGTTGTTATTTATTTTGAATAAAATTCCTAGAGATGAAAAATATAAACTTGTTAAAAATCTTATTTGTAAATAATATTCTTAAGTTAAAAAAAATTTATTATCTGTTAACTAAATAATTTTAGAAACCAAATTTATAAAGATTTTAGAAATTAAACCTTCTTTCAAATATTGAATAATTCATTACACCGATAATATTTTATTTTTTATTTTCAATTATTTGAATTATTATAAACATTAAAACTAATAATGAAATAATTAATAATACTATAAAACCTTATTATGCTTTTTCTTTTGAAAATAGGACAAAACGTGAATATAAACTTAACCACAAAAAGAAAATAAAAACTTAATTTTTTCAAAATTTAAATATAATTTTTTTCGAATAAATATTCAAAATGAATGATTTTAAGGACATTAAGTTGATGCTAATTTTTAATTAAAATTAATATTAAAGAATTTAATGCAATTGAAATTACTTTATTAAATTATATTTTCTGCTAAAAATCATATATTTTGTAATTTTTGAATTAAAAAGTCTAAAAATATACGAAAATGTTATTGGCATCGATATTATTATAATCTTATTTTTCTGAATAATTTCATTATATCTAAAGAATAAAAATTTTAACAACTTTACACAAAGGCAAGATAAAAGATTTTGAATTCTGTTTCACTTCATAGCATTTATTATTAAGATTAATTTTATATTATTGAATTTGGATCATCTAATTTTCGGTAAAAAAAGGGGTTATTAATCAATATCTATAGGAATAAAATTCAAGTATTTATCAATTTATTAATTTTTATTGTATTTGATGACTCATTAAATACAAATTTTCTTAATTATATTGTAAATTTTAAATTTTTAGATACAAAATAATTTGAATTTTTTTTAAAATAATTTTGTTTTTAAAGTTTATTCTTAAGTTTTTAATATTTAAAATAGTTTTTATCTTCTTATTGCATAATAAAATTTTATTTATTATGGTTTCTTAGTCATATTATTGCATTTTTGTTTATTAACTATTTTAAATTTATCAGCTAAATAAATCATCATAAACTTTTATCTATATTTTAAAAATTCTAGGTTTGAATTTTTTCTAGAATGATATAATTTAATAAGATACACAAAATTTAATGTTTAATATATAATTATACAATACTATATTAATAAAAAATATAAACCTAAATTTTATTGTGATTTCTACTTAATCCACAACAATTTTTTTAGAGATATTCCGAAATATAGCACATTTTTTATCGTTTATTTGAAATATAGCACATGTTTTTTAATAAGCACGTGGAAGTTAATATCCCAACGCTAAACAAATTATGAGTCTCTGAAGAATTTTTAGTAGGAAAAGAGTTTCTAAGTATTCAAGAGTTCAATGAATCATTTTCTATTTCAGCGCTTGAAAAGGGATTAGGTTTATAACGAAGCAAAGTAATAAAACTTGCATAACTTTCAAATGCAGGCACTTAAACTGTGGATTCAAGGTTTTAGCAAGATGTGTCACGGATCCTTCTAGGTGTATAATAATATGCATGCATCCTTTTCATTCATGTTCCCCAGTAATATGAAAACAAAGTAACCTGGCACAATAAAGAATGTAATCACTGGACTTGATATCGAAGAAATAACACCAAAAAAATTGTTCACCATTATGAGAACAGATTATTAGTGTCAGGTTTCTTACAATACATCCTAGTCTACAATAAAATCTGATAAGAAGGCACGTGGTGTGATATTGGAATATTCATACTCATACATACTTTCAATAGTCAATAAAATCAGAGAAAACGGTGATTTTTTATGTATAAATGTGCAGAGAAAGGAGCTTTTGAAAGGATTTCATAATGTGTAATGCTTTAAAAGGAATTTTTTTCTAGATACAGAAAAGTTTTATATGTTTATGGTACTTTCTTACCAGAACCTAATAAAGGTACTCTTTTACTAGCAGATGCTCAGGATAGCTGTAATCAGCTTGTATTGATAGCTGTAGCCAAAGTAGAAAGTGAGAATGCTGAAAGTTAGAATTCGTTAATTAGTATGATAATCTCGAATATGTTGATTAATTAAATAAATACAATCCTGTTCTCTGATCAAGAAAAATGCATTATAAATGCCACTAATAGAGTTTTACCGTTATACTCTAATGCCTTCCGTGCAAGGCAAATGGCTAATCGTTTCAAGAAAAACTTCAGGGATAATATTGCAATGGATTCTATTGGATATGCGTAAATACCTACTCACTAGAAGAATTCAATGACCAGATGAGTAAGCTTAAAACTCATAATCAACTTTTTCAACAGAACCTAATTAATAAAAGAGCTAAAAAATTGGTGAATTCAATGTTCTCTATAGCCATATATTGAAAAACAACTACTAACCCAGTAGAACCAGTTAACTCTGCACTTAAGAGGTTTATACACAAGGATATCACGACATTGATAAATCTATAAATAATCATGCAATTTGCATTTACAATGAAAGAAGGCAAAAAAGTTTTTCATCCCCAATCGTAGATGCATGTCTCAGGAATCTCAACAAGAACATTTTACAACGATGTGTATTAAGTGTTACAGCTTTATCTGATAACATATATTTGGTTGACCAGAGATACACCCAAAATACTATAAGTAAAACCTTTGACTGTAAAAAAGGGAATGATATGGTGATACCACACAAGCATTTCTGCGCGGGTCTCAGAAATAACAATGCAGATTTAAACACTTTTGTATCACGGACTTACTTTATTGAAACTTATAAAAACCAGATAAGAAGGAATATTCTGCCATTATCCTTAGTAAACCTTACTGGATCATTGTTTCAGTTCATGTACATAGAAGAGCAAGAGGTAGACCAAGAATACAAATAATTCCTGCTCCTTTCGAGAATTAATAAATATAATTTTCCATTTAAATTATTTATTTAAAACAACTTATTGCATTATTTATTAAGTCTGATCAAAAATTTGCTTATTCTTATTATACTGCAATATTCTAATTGATAATTAGATTTCAAATAGAATAACGATGTGTAATAAATGGTTAGTTTTTCATTTTATATATGTATTTTATATTATTGCTAAAAGCATTATTATTTTGATAATATAAATTTATTGTAATTTTTATCGAGATTGTTGTTTTTGGATAAATAAGAAAATGTATGGAACATTTCAGGTTTTCAAAAAATGTGTAATTAATTTAGGATTTTTCAAAACTGTGTGTAATATTTCAAATAAACTATAAAAAAATGTGCTATTTTTCAAGTTTTTTATTTTTTTTATTTTTAAATATATATTAATATTTTCAAATACATAATTTAATTAAATTTAAAAAACAAGAAAATTGAGCAAATGGTTCTAATAACTCGAATTCAATATAAATTTTAATTCGAATTCCAAACTTTTTTCTTTAATTATTATCACAAATTTAATTTAATTTTGTTAATAGTGTTATTGTGTTGATGTAAAATAACATTTAAATTTAAAACAAGTGATTTTTATCTATAAAATTATTTATTCCTTAAATAAGCAAAACGTATTTATTTAATGACAATCTTAATAAAAATAAGCTACAATAAATGTATAAATTATTATTTTATTTAGATAATTACATTATTTTTCTAACATTTGTAAATTCATAGCAGAAATCATATGGTATATCCAGTACTTACAATTTATAAATAATATAGTTTTAAGTTATAAATAGAATCATCATTATTTTTAAATTTCTAAAATAATTTTTTTTAATCATTAGTATATATTTAATTAAATAATTCTAAAAATTGGGAAAATTTTAATTAAAAATATTTTTAAACACCTAGTTTAACAAGTAAAATAAGTATATATATCAAGAAATATTTATACTGAATAAACTATGTAAAAATCTTAGTTTATATTTTAATTAAACTAATTGTAAAATAAGCATAAACTAATCACTTTCTATTTGAAATTTTATTGTCAGATTTTTAATTTAATGGTTGTAAACAAATATTTAATTATTATAAAAAATTAAGGATCTAATTAATTAAAATAATTAATTGACAATTAATTCTAAAATAAAAATTAATTCTTTGGAAATTTTGAAATAGCATATAATAATAAAAAAAAAACTTTATCACTAAATCTTTTTATATTGGTAAAATTTTTATTTTAACAATGCAAAACAACTTTCTTAAAAAACGTTATCATGCTAACTTAAGAAAAACTGTATATTATTGTACCAAAGATAAATTTTGAACAAACTAGATTGTATTGTTAATTTTATTATTATTCCTGATTTTTTAGTAGATTTATATTTCATATCCTTTGCAAATTATGATTATAAAAACCTGAGAAAGCCAATATATGCCTCATATATAGTAAAAATATGTAATTAGGTAATTTTTATGATATTTTTAAATTTAAATAATTTTTATAGTTATTAGTCAATTTCAAAATATGACACTAATTTATAAATTTAAATAATAAAAAAAATATTTCTAAAACTATAATAAGTTTAGTAATAGTGATAAATAAAATTGACATCACTCTATAGGATTTTTTCAAGCCATAGAATAACAATAAAGGATAAATTTTAGTTTTATTATATTATTGAAGAAATAAACACTAGTTATATCCAAATAATCATTTTAACCTCTAGGTTTGCTTAAATATGACAAAAATTATTATTTTAAACTTCAAAAAACAAACTTATACCATATTTTTTTATTTATTGATTTGTAAAAGGATATTAATTTACAATTATTATATTTATTTAACAAGACTTTATATGATTGACTTAAAAAGATACATGTTTGTTATAAATTAAAGATTAAAATTACAAAAAAAATAATTTGAATCAACTAAAGGATCTTTTTGTCTTAATAACTTAAATTTCATCTCAAAATTAGAAAAAAAGTAAAATATAAATCCTTATATTTATTATAATTATGATAATTCTTTAAAATGCAACATTAATTAAATAGATATATTAGAACCATTAAAATTATCTGGTTCAAACAAAAAGAATCCAATATTTGATGAAAATATTTAAATTGTATTTAATTATAATTATTATCTTATTAAATTATATAAAAAAAATATTATATTTGTTAAATACAAGGAGAAATAGGTCCCTGATATTAAATAATAAAGTTTCAAAATTATAATAGTTTGGAAAACTAATAATCCAATTTAGTATTTAGTAAATTCTTATAAATATCTAAAATTAACCCATTTGAAATAATACACGTTAAAAACTTTTAAAGAATATTTTAATAAAAACAACTTAATAAACGAGTCTACCAATGAATTTATTAATTAATTATTATGTGAATTATTTGATTCTTTATATAAAGTTAATTTCTTAAATTTTGGTATTAAAAATAGTAATTATATGAATTATTCGAAGTTTCTTTATATTCATTTGAAATAACTTTATCAAAAGAATTTTATATATAAAACACTGTGATCCGACATTTTGTCACCAGCGACATTTTTTAACGAAATTTTTTTATTTTAATAATTTTTTTATTAAAAAAAAATTATAATAATTTCAAACATTTAATTAGAATAATTAACTTAAATACTTCTGCTTATCCAACGATTATTGATCAAGGATATGCTTATAATCATCATCTTGAACAAATTGGTTGGTCACATTAGCGATGCAAAGATCGGAATTGCTCTGGGACCGGAAAGTATAAGCTACCACTTATTGCTGAATCCTAATTTGTAATTATGACACCACATATACATGATGAAGATGCTTCTTTGCTAAAAGTTTATGAGGCTAAAGAAAAGATTATGGCAATAGCAATAGATTTTTTTACGCCTGTATGAAGTATAATAAATCCATGCTGTCTTAAATTTACTGCACACCAGCTAAAGTTATTAGGTTCATACTCTGAACTTAGTAGATGAATTGAGCGTATACGGGCTAAAGCATTTCCCTTGATTCCTACAACATAGAATACAATTAAAATAACAGAATTTATGCTGAAAACGCTTAGAAACGGCTATTTTAACAAGTACGACCCGGGGTTAAATTTTTAAGAGATAAGTGATGATTTTTGCATGGTCTTTTAGCCATTTATGCTGTTAGTTTTAAAAAAACAAATAAAATATGGGACATGTATGGAACATTTAAAATAACACCAGCTTAATTTAAATAACTGTATACAATATCAAGTATTATTGAAAAGCATGTAATACTTGTGGTAATTGTGTTATTACCAAATAATAAAAAAATCAACATATATAATAATGTTAGAAATGCTAATGAATTTTAATTATGAACTAAAAACAGATTTTGTAATATTAGATTTTGATAAGGCTTCATTTGATGAGCTCACAGAGGATTTTCCTATAACAACAATCCAGGGGTGCTTTTTCCAGCTAATCCAAGCTGTAAATATAAATATACAGAATAAAATTCTTGTACATACCTTTAAAAACAAATGCTGTGTAGTAAAAATTAATAAAAAGGTTGCTTACTCTAGCTATTCTTAATAATACAATAAGATACAAAAAAAAAATTTTATAAAATTTTAGATCAATGCCACGTAGCATAATCACTTCAAAATATATGATTATTGTTATCTTACATATATAGGGGAAATAAATAGCTACAATTAGAGTCAAAAGACATTGTTTCCACCTAATATAAGGAAAATAAAGCAATTCGATCTGCAACATACCCAAGAACCAAGAATGATTTAGATACAGGGTAGGCATACGAAGGTCCGCAGGCCACATGCGACCCTTTAGAGTATATTATGCGGCCCGTATGCACGTATATGTTGCTATCCTATGTCAATAAAATTATTTTTTTGTTTAGACAGAGTTGTTTATTTTCGATATATTTACTACTTCAAAATAGTTGCCAAAGTAGTTTGTGCCCTTTCATCCATGCTGGTCATTAATTGTTAACATCCCTATTCAAAACTACTATTTTGCACAAGCGGAAGTAGCTCGTGTTTATAATTTAGATTTTAAAAGGTTTCGTAAAAATTATAATTTAAAAGTGAACAGACGTTATTTAACCATGAGTGCTGCCAAAAAAAGAAGATTGAGGATAAATGTCGCATTTTTAATGATGAATGGGCTGTGGAATACTGCTTCACGAGCGTTGAAAGCAAAGAAGTCTCCTTAATTTGCCGTGAGTGCGTGAACGTCTTCAAGGAGTACAACTTAAGAAGACACTACCAAACAAAATATATGGATTTCGGGAGAAATTTCACGAACGAAGAGAGAAAAAAGAAATGCCAGGAGTTGGTTGACAATTTAAATAAACAGCAAACTGTTTTCACCAAGCAGTCTTCAAAAAAAGATGCTAAAACGGATGCCAGTTTGGTGCTGTCCCAAAAGATTGTGAAACAAAACAAGCTTTTTCTGACGGTGAGTTCATCAAGGAATGCTTGTCAGATGAAGCAAGCATGATGAGCCCAGAACAGAAAAAAAATTTGACAGCGTTTTTTTATCAAGGAGAACTGTAGTCAGATGTATTGACAAGATAAGTGACAATTTGATAGACCAACTTCGAGATGCAAGCAAAGACTTTTTGTGGTACTCTCTTGCGTTGATCGAAAGTACCGATGTACAGGAAACAGAACAATTGATGATATATATACGGAAATAAACACTCGTTTCGAGCATACTGAAGAATTACTTAGTGTTGAGGCACTCAAAGACACAACCACAGGCCAAGATATTTTTAAAGCTTTTGAGAACTGTGTTAAAAGAACTGGGTTAGTATGGAACAAGATGGCAAGTGTAACAACCGATGAAGCGCGTGCTTTGACTAGAAAAAAAGTAGGTTTTGTGAAGTCGAAGCATAATAAAATTAAAGAAAAACATCCTGATCATACACTCTTACCTCTCTACTGTGTCATTTATTAAAAAAGTCTGTGTAAAGCTGGGTTGAATATCAAGCATGTTATTGACCCAGTTGTTAGTGTAATAAACCTCATCAGAGCCAAGGCACTCAACCACAGGCAGTTCCAGGCACTGCTTGAAGATTTGAAAACTGAACATTCTTATATTATCTATCAAAGCAGTGTCCGCTGGCTGAGCCTAGCCAATATATTAAGGTGAGTGTGAGATCTCAAGGAAATAAATAATTATGTTTATGGAGATGAAGGGCATTGATTGTGATTTTGTTACTAACATTGTTCATGGAGAGTAGGAGTCAGACTTTATGTTTGCCATTGACAATTTGGAAAATAGTAATGAACTGAATCTAAAACTTTAGGGGAATAGCTTGTTTGCATATAAAATGTATGTGCATGTTTAATCGTTTCAGGCAAAACTCTCCCTGTTCTCCAGGCAAGCAGGCGAAAACAGGTTTTTCCATTTCCCTTTGCTGAAAGAGAAAACCATATATGGTGAAATGGTTGACAAGTACAAGGCTCAGTTGGATGCCTTGGTTATGAAATTTGAAAGGAGGTTCCAAGACTTATAGAGCCTGAAACCAATCCTTAAAATATACTTAGTTCGTCATTTAGTGCAAAAGCTGATTCAGCACCAGAGAATATACATTTAGAGCTGCTCGACCGACAAGCGGATAATGACCTGCAGAAAAAGTTCAAATCTGTTTATCTTCTGGAGTTTTATGGATGTTTGCCAGCAGAGGCTGCCCACACCGAAAAAACTTTGCTGCCAAACTTTTGTAACTATTCGGATCTACATATATCTGTTAGCAAGCTTATTCTTGTATGAAAATAAACAAGTGTTAGAACAGATTGATGTTGACTAACTGCAATTTAAATGCAGTCATGCGAATTACAACCAGTAAGCTGGTTCCACAGTTTAAGAACATTATCAAAAATTGTTAACAGTTACATACTTCTCATTAATTATAACTGTACTCTATGATCAGCTTGTATGTACATATTTGCAAATTAAGTTCCTTATTCTTTACAACTATTATGACAAGCAACAATAAACTTTTATTGAAATAATTATGAATAGTAAAATCTTGTTACCAAATTGCAAACTGTTTTAGTTCGTATTTAAAAATGTAATTTGCATGTGTAATGATAACTAAATAGACTTAATAGAGTATGAATGTTAAATAAAATGACAAATACATTGTTATTATCACTAATTCATATTTTTATACGTTGTAAATTTTAATTGAAGTAGGTAAAATATATATATGCGGCCCCCAATAACAATAAAGTTTTTAAATGTGGCCCTCAGTATAAAAAGTTTGCCCACTCCTGCTTTGGAAGGATGTCATAATGCCTTTAAAAATACATTTTCAACGGTAAATAACAGTTTTTTCTCATTTATGGAATCTTTAATAAAAGAAGAAAAAGCAATTATGAAGAAATACTTAAGAATAAGTAATGGAGAAATTTTGGCGTATAAAATGAAGTATGTCTTTTCAGACAAATTTTTTTTATTGTATGTTGAAAAAAAAAATTCTTACAATAACATAATTGATTAGATTGATAAGTCATCTGAATACTTTAAAATATAATAAATTAGTTAGTTAAAATCAAATGTTTGCCCTTTCTAAATATTTTTATTTGCATTTAGTTACTAAATTAAACTATTTTTATTTATTGGTTATTTTATTTTATCTTATCATATTAATTCTTTCATAATCATTTGCAAAGTTATGGAAAAAAGTAAGTTATTGATTAGGAGTACAACACATGAGGTATATGGCAGATTCACAACAATAAATATTGTTTAAAAGTTTTTTCGTAATAAAATTTTTTGGTGACAAAATGTCGCAAGTGACAACAGCTAACTGTGAAAAAATGTCTTGGTACCATAAAAAACATTTATCCTTAATTGAATTTTGTTTTTTGCATAATTAATTGAGTATTTCTTGATTATATTATTACAAAGAATATTAAATATTAATATTGTTATTTTAGATTTTACACCTAATTTAATGATCTAAGAAAAATTAAAATAATAATGGTAAAAAAAGTAAAATTTTTAATTGACAAACATAAATTGTTGTTTTTATTAAACATTAAAATAATTTATACTAAAAATAAAATTACTGCTAATAATCAATAATTAAATATTTTTAAAGATAAAATAATTATTTTTATTTTTGTTCAATATATAACAATTTTTATGAATATTCATTCAGTTGATATTATTATTTATAAATACGAACTATAATATAATAAGATTATTTTTAAAAATTTAATTTACATATTAGAAAAATATTATTTAATTTTGACAGAAATTTAATTATTCATGTTATGTTATAGAATAAAATTTAAGTAAATTGAAGAGAAGAAAAGAAATTTTTTCAAAGTATACATTTTATTATATATAAAAATTTCTACGATAATATGTTTATAAACTATCTATTTATCATTTTTTTTTTAAATTTAAACTTTTTTATAATTTTCGGGTAGGAAAAGTTATTATTAGGAAG
>CAKKLC010004606.1:0-13315 GCA_918559645.1 Ceratonova shasta | reverse complement strand
ACTTATGTATTATATAACTATTTAATTATATAATAAAGTCAATAAATTAATATTTTTTAACGATTTTATTAATATTTATTTAATTAATTAATATATTTAATAAAATAATATTTTATAATTATTTGATGAAACTTATATATTAAAAAAATATTTGGTAATATAATAAAGTGCATAAATTTTTATTTTATAACGATTTCATTAATATTTATTTATCTATTTATTTAATTAATTAATAAATAAATTTAATAAAATAACATATTATAATTATTTGATGAAACTTAGATATTATTTAAATATTTTATAACAATTTAATTATATAATAAAGTGCATAAATTTTTATTTTATAACGATTTCATTAATATTTATTTATTTATCTATTTATTTATTTAATTAATTAATTAATAAATTTAATAAAATAACATATTATAATTATTTGATGAAACTTAGATATTATTTCAATATTTTAAAACAATTTAATTATATAATAAAGTGCATAAATTGTTATTTCATAACGATTTTATTAATATTTATATATATATATATATTTATTTAATTAATTAATTAATTAATAAATAAATAAATTTAATAAAATAATATTTAATAATTATTTGATGAAACTTGGATATTATTTAAATATTTTATAACAATTTAATTATTTAATAAAGTCAATAAATTTTAATTTTATAACGATTTTATTAATATTTAATTAATTAATTAATACATTTAATAAAATAATATTTTATAATTATTTGATGAAACTTATGTATTATATAACTATTTAATTATATAATATAGTCAATAAAATTTTATTATATAAAAATTTTTTAATGAAACTTAATATATTATAATAAATAAATTTTTATTTTATAGTGATTTGAATTAAATCATACGTTTTAATGAATAAATTTTTTTTTTGTAGTACTTGAATTATTTAAAATATAAAAAAAACATTTTATTAATGAATTAAAATTTATAGGTATGAAATAAAAGTTTAAAAATTATTAAAATAATTTACGATAAAAATTTATTAGTTTTTGTAATAAAAGATTGAATTATATAATTTATTATAACATTTTATTTAATAATTATTGGAATTATAACACATATCTAAAGATAAATACAATAAAATTACCTATATTCAATAAATATTCATAAAATTTTAACAATTTTTTGTAAATAAAAATTTTATTATATATTATAATAAAAATAATTGTTATTTTGATAAGTATATGAATAATATCTGGTATAAAAATTATATATTATTCCATTTAATAGATAAAAATTTATAATTATTAAATAAAATTATAATTATTATAAATAAAAAAATTAATAGTTTTTTTCAAATAAAATTCTTATTATATATTGTATTAATTTTTTTTTAATAGTTTTATTGATATCATATATATTAAATTAAACTATTTCATTTAATTAATAAATTAATAAATATTTCATAATTATTTAATTAATTATATAATATTATATTATATTAAAAATTAATCATTATTTTCAAATAAAAATTTAATTTTATAATATATTACAATAAATAATTTTTTATTACATAAATATTGTTATTTTAACATGAAAATAAATTTAATTTAGTAAATTAATACTTAACATTTATTTGATGATTTTATATAAAATAAATATTTTATATAAATTTAATAATTTAAAAAAATATTAAAATATTTATATATTATAATTATTAAATTTTGATACCAGTATTATTTGAATGATAAAACATGAAAATAAATTCAATTATTAAATAAATTAATATTTTATAATTATTTGATGATATTATATCAAATAAATATTTTATAAAAATTTAATAATTTTTTAAAAATAAATAAATAATATATTATTTATTTATTTATTTAATTAATTAATTAATTATTTATTTATTT
The DNA here is from genome assembly GCA_918559645.1 of Ceratonova shasta. Classification (NCBI taxonomy): domain Eukaryota; kingdom Metazoa; phylum Cnidaria; class Myxozoa; order Bivalvulida; family Ceratomyxidae; genus Ceratonova; species Ceratonova shasta. Next base: position 11,414 of record CAKKLC010004606.1, on the reverse strand, counting down.
ATTTATTTATTTAATTAATTAATTAATTAATTATTTAATTAACTAATTTTTATTTTATTATTTTTTTAATTGAATAAATAAATCATTTGAGAATTATTTTTTATTACATGTTTTTGAAAAATAATATATCGTTATATTTAATAAATTTATACTTTATAATTATTAATTAAAGGTGAGATTATTGCATAAAATTAATATGTTTTAAAAATTAATTTATATAATATAAGCAATCAAATTTTTTTTATAATTATTTGATTTATAACAAACAAATGAAAATAAATAAAATGAAATGAAAATTTATTTAATTCAATAAATAAATATTTTTATAAATATTTAATAAAGTTTATAATGTTATAAAAAATTAAGATTTAATTTTTTAAAATAAAAATCTTAATTACATTACATTATATTATAATTTAATTTAATTTCATTTAATTGAATTAAATTTAATTGAATTTAATAGAATTTAATTGAATTTAATTAATAAAAAAATTATTTTTATTTGATAATGATTTTTACGATATTATATAAAAAAATGATATTATTACGTTTAAAAATTGTTTTTTTAATTTTTAATAAAACTGTCAATATTATATTTTATAAAAATTTAATTAATTTTTAAAATAAACATCTAATTTATAAATATTATAATCAAAAAATTATATATTAACAAAATTTTCAAATAAAAATTAAATTATGTAATAAATTATATCCTAATAAAATTTGGTTTCTAAAGTAAAAAACGGTAATATAGGTTTGTTTGAAAAAATTGATCTAAATCAAATTTAATTTATGAAAATAAATGTTTTTGAAGACATAAAAAAAGTAATTTTAATATATTTCAAATTCCTATCATTACCAATATTTCATAAATAATTTAGATTTTAGTAAGAACTGGCATTGCGAGAATGGATCATTTATATAATCTATTCAATCTTTTGAGTTTTCTTTAAAAGTTTTATATTAGCTGGAAAAGTTAACTCAACTGTTTAAATTTACTTTCTTTTTAGTGTTTAGTTACAGGGTATTACTCTAATAAATAAATGACAAGGTTTAGTCATGGCATGCTACAAGTTTTATCTTGATTTGTTAAAGAAATTATATTTTACATAGTATAAGTTACTGGTAAAGCATATGATGAAATCTGTCAAAGGTGACATATCAAGGTTAATATCATAATAACCCTTAAAATTTAAAAACATGAAAAACAATGTTGAAAAATAATAGTTTTTAATGTTATACATTTTAAGTCTTTTGAATGAAAATAAAGCAGCAAGAGCTGAAAAAATAACAAAAACATACTTTAGAAAGACCAAATAAATATCACTATTAGTATCTTTAAAATAATTATTATAAATATTTCTAGAAAATTAGCTTTTCAGACTTTGCTATTATTAATAACTCGGATCATGTAAAAAAAACGGCACAAAATATGATCATGTTAAAAAAACACACAAAAAATAAAAGCATAAAATAAAAAAAAACTATAAATAATCTTTTAATAATGAACAAAGATTTTCAAAAACATCTCCTCTTTTGTTTTTGCGCCATAAAAATTCATAAAGATAGAATTTCAAATCACTTTTTCTAATGCCTTTTATAAATTTTATTCTCAAATTCATTTTTTTTTCACCATGATTCCATGTTCTGCGTATGAACGGCATTTTCAGGATTAACAAAATGAAGCGAGTGGTTTACAGTGTTATGCTTAAAATTCCTGCAGACTTAAGAATAAGCTTACCACTCATCAGAAATTATAGTAGTTTAGGTAAGCAAACCATTCTAATAATTGGAAGCAGTGTTGCTGCATCCGGATTATCCACAATTGTCATGAAGCCTTTAGTTGGAATAAAACTAGTGTCCACTATTCCAAAAACCCAAACTTGTAAATTCAACGATCTTTCTAGGTGATTTTTAGGCTTGTGTGAAAATAGACTTTCATCTATTTGACACACTACGCTTTCACCATCAAGCCTTTTAGGATTTGCCAAAAAATAATTTTTAATTATTTCTCTTATTTTTTCGTGGATCACTATTAACGTTAGTCTATTTGCAGATAAATATTTTAGAGTTTGAATATTTGGCTATTTTTTAGAATATCTATAAAGAAATTCTAAAAAAGTTTTCAACTCAATTTTTGAAGAGTTTAGAAAACTTCCTCTTCGAATTGAAATTATTTTTCTGTATTTAGAACAAGATATTTTCGCACATTTAAAAATTTGCCCATCTGAGTTTTGGCCTTCTTTTTTGAGATTCATGTCTTGAATGTAATTAAGATACTCCATTCTTGAGGAAAGTAACTGCTTTCCTTCTAAGAAAAACAATAGTACTTTCAGTACTTCCTGCTAGCAAATTTCGTAATGTTTCTTCGTAATACGTATACATAAGGGTTTTATATTTACATATTTTTTATCGCTTATCATTTAATAAAAACGAACATTTGCGAATTTTTACATGATCCAACAACTATTCTAATAAACTATTTTTAACTTAAATGTTGGTTTCAATCATAAATTCTAATTTTTCTGTAATTCTATTTACAAAATTGCATTAAGGAAAATTGTCATTTTAATATATATATTTACAAATAAAAAAATTCCAAAAACGTTTTAATATTTCTTCAAACTAATTTTTATCATGAATATTTTGACAATAATTATGTTTTGTACATGTTAAAATCGTTATTAACTAAAGCGTACAATTAATTCGTTTTTCTTGACTATATTTATTTAAATGTTATGAATGCTCGATAAAACTAGATTTAAGCATAATATAAAAACTTTACAAGATTTTATTGGCTTATTCAAAATTATTCCTTATAATACTATTTGCTTCTTAAACAATTTGCCAGATTCTAATTTTGACGCCTTCTAATGACAAAAAGTATTGTTGTTAACAGCGGATTCTTTAATTATTTTCATAATTTTTCAAAAATTTTCTATCACATGACTAGCAACTTATAGTGTGTTATGATCTAATACATATCATTAGTAAACAAGACGTAAGTTTTTTTAATTTTTTAGCTTTTATTATAAATGACTAAAAATTAACATTTTTTGCTTTTTGTAATTGATATACTTTTATATAGTTCTCTTTTCAATAAGAATTATACTAAAAGTACAGAAAAAGTTCATGTAGTGCACCTTTTGTTTCTTTTAATTGTAAATAATACAAAACATACATCCAATTTTACATTGAAATAAATACTTAGTTTAATCTTTTATTGTCTGTGTTAAAGTAAAAGCCTCATTTGACATAAATTTCATGTTCTAATTTTTCGATGTTATATATAAAATTTGATTTTATGTAACAAATTTTTATATGAGTACCAAACTTCCAGAATGGATCGAATCAGATTTGGTATATAAAAATATTAAACTAAACTATAGTACAATTCAAAAATCTCGTAAAATTGTAATAAAACAGGAATAAGACAGGCTTTGATTGATATTTTTGTTAAAAGGAGGTTTATCTTATAAAATAGATCAGATTGTAGATATCAGTTATATTACATAAACATTACGTTTTTAAAAATTATACAAATTTCATTATTAGGTTTCTTATATTGGGTTAATTGAAAAGTTTAATTTTTTTAAAATTTTTAGATAGATTGATATCATTTTTCCTTCTGACTATAAACTATAATATTGGAATGATTTAGATAATAAACTCGAATACTTTAACAATAATCCTTAATTTTATTCTTACAATGTAGGAAAATTAAAACAACAAATATTTCATTAATAAGAGTATCTTTAATTTTATATGTTGCTTATCTCATAGATTCTTTTATTCATGATATATATTTAGATGATATATAAAAATTATTTCCAAGTAACTTAAATCTAAATCTTATTATTGATAAAATCAGTACTTCAGAATATATGTCATTAATACTATATCAATAAAATAAAAATATCTTCTTTACTTACATGTTTAAATACATCGTTTATGTAACTTTCAGTAATTTTAATCGCTGAAAATTATTTTAATTCATAAATCAGATATTTATAGATGGAAAAAATAAAATTATTTCTTAGAAATAAAAAATCATAAGAATTTGTTATACAGAAAGTGGTATGTTTGAAAATCAAAAAAATGACTAATATACTAATAAACAATTCCTTTGGGAAATTAATTTTATATAATTTTACATAGATTCTGAATATTATGTTATGATCAGCTAAATTTTTTTCGTCCACAAATAAATTTTTTTATGAACACATGCATAAAAATATAATTCTAGTATAAAATAATTTCTCTAAAAAAATGATATTATTTCAAATAATTTTATTAAAAAATATAAACTAAAATGGAAATTTTTGATAATCCGTTAAATATTTCTTGTTTTAAATTATTATAAAAGTTATAAAACTGTATTGTACAAGATACTAATCAAGCTCGTATAATTTTTATATCTTAAAAATTAATATAGGAAAATATCATTATTTCAATATACATACAAAATATTATAGTTTTTATTACATACATACGCATCTATCAATTAAAAATTCTTCTAAAATTTTGAGTTTTATTAGCCCATATTCATCTATATAATAAAACTTCCATTGTGCTTTTTTATATGGGGAACAACACATTTTTTTAATTTCTTGTTGATTGTAATATTCTAATGTTCTTTGTAACAAATTTGCGTAAAATGTAGAATAATCATGTGTGTCGTTACATGATCCCATACAAACACTTAATTTCAATTTTGAAGGTTCTAAATAGGCTGTTTTTAATAACAACTTTCTTAAATCTAATTCTATTGACATTTTACAACATCTTTTCAAAATATCACAAAATTTGTTGCTTTTATGAGGATAATAATTAGGCTTTTTTATTAGTTTAGCAATAATTATTGGTGGAGTGACTTTAGACTCAGTAATTCCGTTAACCATAAAAAAAGATGATTCAAACAACTGGATTTCATGGAGTAAATAAATATGATTGTTTTTGATTTGACCAGTTATATTTTCAATAAATATCATTTCATTTTTTCTTAATTTATAATGGGCTATAGAGACATTTAATTTTTCTTTATTTTTGAATAAAAAATAAAGTTCATTAATAAAATTAGATTTAAGAACAGGTTTTATATTTATCTGTTGGTAAATTAAAAAATTTGATGAAGCTATATAAATTTTATAAAGTTACTGTTAGGATAAAATGTTACATACTCTCCATGATTAATATTCAAATCATTCAATGATTTTAAATAATCCAATTTTGCGGTTTGTCCATTACTTGTTGTATGGATTAATTCTGAAATATATATTTTTATTATTTTACCAAATTCATGTACTATGTCAGTCTAAATTGATATAAAAACATACATTATTATACAACATTTCATTTTTGATTTTAATTTTACTCAAACCATTCATAAAATTTATTAAAAAAAATAATAGCATAAAATACATTATTAAACCAATAAACGTGTTAAGAGCTTACAAAACATTAAGTTTTAACTAAGTTTTGTTAATAAAGTTTAAAAATTAAAACTGAAAGATTAATTTTTATTGTACTTAAGTAATAAAATTTATTAAAAAAATAGCAACAAATACATTATTAAACCAAAAAAAATGATGGAGGTTACAAAATATTAAGTTATTAATTGCAAACTGAGTTGTTTTTAATAAAGTTTTAAAATTAAAAATTAATACTAAAACTAAAAGATTAATTTTAACTGTACTCAACTCATAAAATTTATTAAAAAAATTAGCAACAAATACATTATTAAACAAAAAAACTTGTTAGATCTTACAAAACATTAAGTTATAACTAAGTTTTGTTAATAAAGTTTAAAAATTAAAACTGAAAGATTAATTTTTATTGTACTTAAGTAATAAAATTTATTAAAAAAATAGCAACAAATACATTATTAAACCAAAAAAAATGATGGAGGTTACAAAATATTAAGTTATTAATTGCAAACTGAGTTGTTTTTAATAAAGTTTTAAAATTAAAAATTAATACTAAAACTAAAAGATTAATTTTAACTGTACTCAACTCATAAAATTTATTAAAAAAATTAGCAACAAATACATTATTAAACAAAAAAACTTGTTAGAGCTTACAAAACATTAAGTTATTTATTTCATACGATGTTTATTAAATAAAGTTTAAAAATTAAAACTAAAACTAAAAGCTTAATTTTAATTGTTCCAAACTCATAAAATTTATTAAAAAAATTAGCAACAAATACATTATTAAACAAAAAAACTTGTTAGAGCTTACAAAACATTAAGTTATTTATTTCATACCATGTTTTTTGAATAAAGTTTAAAAATTAAAACTAAAACTAAAAGCTTAATTTTAATTGTTCCAAACTCATAAAATTTATTAAAAAAATTAGCAAAAAAACTTGTTAGAGCTTACAAAACATTAAGTTATTTATTTCATACGATGTTTATTAAATAAAGTTTAAAAATTAAAACTAAAAGCTTAATTTTAATTGTTCCAAACTCATAAAATTTATTAAAAAAATTAGCAAAAAAACTTGTTAGAGCTTACAAAACATTAAGTTATTTATTTCATACCATGTTTTTTCAATAAAGTTTAAATATTAAAACTAAAAGCTTAATTTTAATTGTTCCAAACTCATAAAATTTATTAAAAAAATTAGCAACAAATACATTATTAAACAAAAAAACTTGTTAGAGCTTACAAAACATTAAGTTATTTATTTCATACCATGTTTTTTGAATAAAGTTTAAAAATTAAAACAGAAGATTAATTTTAATCACCACAACATATGCACTTTTTATGGTATAAATATTTTTTAAAATAAAGATGAAATTTTTAAGAATTTTTGTTAAATTGATTATGGGATTTTTGGCTAAATTGCACTTTAGGCACCCCAATCGCGATTGCGCGAACAAAGAGGAAAGTTATTTAGAATGTTAAAATAAATAAATCATATTAATAGTTATAATAAATTCAGATAATCGTTTTTCTACGTTTTTTTTAATATATATTTCGCGATATAAGAATTGACCATTTCTGGTCTCTTTTTTGTAATATAACGAAATTTTCTCTTCACAGTTTCCCGAACCGCCTCCATTTTATTAGTGTGGAATCCATTTTGATTAACAAACATTCTATCATGTATTACAATATCATGTTGGAAACCTGACTCTTTGAGCTTTGTATAACCCTTCCATCCATTGGTGACAATATAAGATACAATTTCTACATTTTCTAATATAATCTTATTTAATATATATTGGTTTCTTAACTCAGTTATAACCATAAATACATTATTTTTTTCGTCAACCCCACCAACAACCCACACATTTTGATTCACTAAAAATACGACCATCATTGTATTTTCTTTTTGAAATCCTAGATTCGTCTATATGAACTACGATTTCTGGCCCACCAATTTTTTCTCTGAAAATATTTAAGTGTTCAATATACACTTCTCTAACGAAATTAGACCAATCAACAATTTTGTGTTCTGATGTAATGTATAATTGATTTATTAATTTACTTACACGTATATCTATGTTCTTAACTTCCAAGTAAATTTACGAAAATATTTGGAAAAGTATTAAATGTGATCCGTCAACAAATTTTCACGTTTTAATGGAAATGCGCTTTTTGAATTTGGATCACCTAAATGCAAATCCGTCAATCCATCTGCTGAATTTTTGCAAATACATTAAAATTGAGCAAATTGAACATGTTCTAATACTAGTATTAAATGCAATTTCTGAAGAATTTCAATTGTCAATGTTGTCGACTTTTTTAAATCATTTAGATAGAACATATTCATGTAATCTATTTTCTCAATATTAAAATGATTTTTCTCCATTTTGGCGCGATTGTACTTTGTACCATATGTGACTTTTTTCCTATTTGTTCGCGCATTCGCATTTCGGGGTGAATAAAGTGAAATTTAGCCTAATATGATTTATTTTAACATTAATAATTTTTCTATTTGTTCGCGCAGTCGCATTTAGGTGAATAAAGTGCAATTTAGCCGTAAATATTTGATTGGTTGAAGTGTAGTATAGCCCCTGGATATTTATTCAAGCGATACATCCTTTTGAGATATTCTATACATATTGTCTTGATGACAACCTAGTCTTGTTATTTTAATCCATTTGTTATTTTCCGTAATAAACGTGTTTAGAAAAATAATCTTATTTGATCATAAAAACGCATAATAAACTATCAAATCTTATTTCTTCTTATTCCCATTTAATATTTACATATCTATTTCATTCTTATATGGTTTCTTTGTTTTAATTATTTATCCAGAGGTTCCTACAAATTGATTTTTGAATTTTTTATTACTTCCCGCCAAAATGTTAAATTTAAATCCCTGTTAATATTTTTATAAATATATTATTTCAAATAACTTGTCAGATATAAATAAGTTTTAATTAATTTTTAAAATAGTGTTCATAAATGTATAAATTAAAAAATTATTGTATTTACTTTTGATTAATTATGATTATAAGTTTGTTATCAAAAGGTTTAAGAGGTATTATTGAATCTGAAGATACTGACATCGTTTATTTAATAGAAAAGTCTAATTCAAAAGAAATTAAAATATCCTAAATGTAGGTCTTCTACTAAGATAGTTATTGAAAGAAGATCTTACAGATGCGGTAAGAAAAATTGTAGAAATAAAAGGTCAATTTTTGCAACTTCTTTATTTTCTGGTTCCAGTTTACCTGTCAACGAAATACTTTAGTTCGTTTATTATTTTTTAAACAAAGTACCTATATCAAATATTACTGGTATGATGGGATGATCAAATTGATTTTAACATACTGGTCTGCTTATCTAAAGCAGTTATTGGCAGATTCGGTTGATTTTAGCGATGCCATGATTGGTGGTGACCAAGTATTTGTTGAAATTGGTAAAACAAAACATGGCAAAAGATATAACATTAGGGGCAACCGTGTGGATGCAGACTTGGTTTTGCAATCATTGAAACTACTCTTAAAAAAATATTTCTGGTAGAAGTTTCTGATAGAAATTCTAATACCTTAAAAGAGGTTATATAAAGGTACGCTCTACCAAAATCTATAATTTATACGGACGAATGGAAAGCATATGGTTGAGCCTGCCGAGACATTACTTTTAACTCACCAAACAGTAAATCATTCCAAATTCTGTAAAAGATCCTGAAACTGGCGTCTGTACCAATACAGTAGAATGATTAAATAATTGAATTAAGGCTCTCATACCTCCTCGCATTATAAAAACCCAAGGATTAATGAATTTCACAGGTATTATATATAAAAAAGGTAAAATAAGAAGAATTTTTTGGGAGGTTTCTTAGTGACCCTATAAAAATGGCTTTTAACTAGGGCGTCTAAAATGCAATTTTTATGATTTAAATGCAATAAAATTGCATTTATTTTTTACCCTTTATACGGGATGAAAAAAGGAAGAAAGATACATTCAAGTAACAAAATATGTATCACTATATAAAAATAAATTTATACTAACCCCAAAGGGAGAGTTGTTTTGCAAAATATGTTCATGCGTTGTCGACTCAACAAGAAAGTCTAATGCGGACTCACATATGGCGACAAACAAACATATTAACTTTAAAAAAATTCAACTATTCACAAACCTTTTTCCCTACTAAAAGCGATGATAAAATCAAAAAATTAATACAGCTTTTAGTGAAGCAGACATTCCACTCCATAAATTACGAAATCATAGCTTTTAAAAGTTTATATCTGAATTAAATGGACCAATAATACCAGCTTCTACCACATACTGTCATGTTGTTGATCTTGCTTCTCTACATAAATTAGAATTGATAAATTACTTTGAATGTGGTGTTATTTTTATGGTTATAGACGAAACAGAAATAAAAAGAAAAAAATATGTAAACGTACTTGCTGAAAGACTAGAAACTCTTAATTAAATTTTTGTTATCAAATGTATTGAGCTTAGTACGAATCCAAATTCAATTATCATAGAACAATTAGTTTATGATGCACTTGAAAAAATAAACGTTAAAAGAAAAAGTTTGGCTCTAATCATATCGGACGCAGCTGGCTACATGGTGAAAGCTGGTGAAGAGATGAAGAAAAAAATACCGTATCTGGTACATGTTTTATCCTTGACGATTTTTTGAATAACATGGTCATGAGAATAAGAAAATCGTTTCAAGAGCTGGATTTTTTAATTGCTTCTATCAAGGCATTAACTTTAAAGAATCTTACAATTTTAAAGATGTTTGAAGAAATAGGAATGCCACCTAATGTAATAATAACACGTTGGTCTAGCTGGTAGAAGGCCGTTAAATATTATGCTAATAATTTCCCGACTATAAAAGAGATAGTTTTGGGTCTTAAAGATAATGGAATTATTCTTTTTAAATGGAAAGAAGGCGGTTTTACAATCAAATATCATCAAAGATCTGTTTGAAATCGGATGTTCTTATTGTTATTTAATTGAAATTATAGATCATTTTGAAGGATCTAAATATAATATCATGACTGGGTATAAAATAATTTCATTATTGGATTTTACAATTAATAAAGCCGATCTTAAATTGTATATTCAAGCACGATTAGAAGTAAACGACATTTTATAAATCGCAACTTTGGATCTAAATATAATATCATGACTGGTTATAAAATAATTTCATTTTTGGATTTTACAATTGATAAAGCCGATGTTAAATTGTATATTCAAGCACGATTAGAAATAAACGAAATTTTAAAAACCGCAACTTAGGATCCAAAAGAAAAGTGTCGCTATCAAAGTATCTTCTTTTGAACAATTGCCCACCGACTTCTATAGTAGTTGAAAGAAGCTTTTCGATATTAAAGAAACTACTAGCAAAAGAATGTAACTTTTACGAAAATAATATTTTTAATTATTTCTCTATGTATTACAATAGTAAAGTAGCAGCTTTTGTTAAAAAACTGGTAGAAAAAAACATTGAGGAGGATAGCATGGAGAATGAAAAAACATAGGAATCAACTGAAAGTGAATTTAATTAAAGAAAGCGTGATAAATATAAATGCAATTTTTCTATAGATTTTTAATGCAATAAATGCATTTTTTCCGAGATTTTAAATGCAATTTTTGGACGCCCTACTTATACCTAATTAATTTCCTTAATTATTTTTTTTAATATTTTTCATTTTTAACATTTTTAAATGTTGTAAATATTGATATTTATAGTTAATAAATTATTAAAAATAATTTTTTCTTAAGTATATTAAATACATTGTTGATTTTCTATTAAATCATTTGATTTTATAACCTATTTGCAATGATGAAGAAATAATTATGAACTATGACTTCCGAAATAAAAAAGTCATCTAAAACTCTCAATAAAAATCCCGCATATAAACACCCGCTATTAACTTAAAAATATCATTAAAAATTTAAAAAAGTATATATATTTTCCTCTAGCGGGGGGGAGG
>CAKKLC010004555.1:3330-19537 GCA_918559645.1 Ceratonova shasta | reverse complement strand
GATTTACTGTTTCATGGTAGTATCCGAGATCAGCAAGATCATTGTATCCACCCCACAGATCGGTACGTATGATTGACTCTTTATGTACATTGCAATTAATTATTTTATTCAATGTGGCTTTATTTCTCACTTCAACTAGGACCATGAAAACTTTTTCCTCTTCGTCGACCACACCAACAATCCATACGTTTTGGTTAACTAAAATTCTTCCTATGTTGTATTTTCTTTTTGTGATACGGGATTCGTAAATTTGTACGATTTTATGAGGTCCACCTATTTTTTGCCTGAAAATCATTAAATGGTCAATATAAATTTCGCGTACAAAGTTCTTCCAATCGCATATTGTTGAGCGAGATCTTATATTTATTTGATTTCTAAGCTCCTCATAATCCATATAAATATTGTCACTTTCACAATATAAAATAAAAAAAATTTGATACTAACTTAATTTGGAACCCTCGTAGAATGTTCCATTTCTTAATGATACCCTTCGCTTGCATTGCGAGCATCGGAATATGTGTTCATCTATGTTTGAAGAATATTTTTGAATGTACATATTCAAATGACAACTTGGGCAACTTTTAAAATATGGCAATAGGTTTAATTTTTGCAAAAAATTTATAATGTATGTGTTTGATTCTAAATGACCAAAATCAACTAATTTTAATGTATCAATATCACCAATATTATAATCAATACCCGCCATTATAAATTTACCGAAAATTCCCGATTGGGGTCCTTATTCTGTACTTTAGCCTAAATTATTTTAAAATAAAATATTATTTTATAATTTAAAAATTAATAATTTTATTTAATATCTGTTCCCACCAAAACAATGAAACTACCAATTTACTTGTTACATAAATGGTTATTAATTAAGATTAGATTATTTTAAAAGCCCCTTGATCGAGAACAAGAAAATTTGTGAAGGTTACAATCTATCTATTTTCTAGTTATTTTAAAACTCGTTTGGATGAAAAAGTCTAAAAATTATTGGTTGCTTTGTTTAAATTTAGAGTAAATATAAAATGATGATATTAAGAGATTTCATTGAAAGATATATTTATAATAATTTATTAAAGATATTTGTGAATAGATTAATATCATTTTTATAAATGAAAAATGTGGGATGAGTGAAAAGTTATTTAACAAAAAAATAACCTTTATGAAAATAAACGAATTTGAAGATTATGTTATAAAGTCAAGTGCTTAAGAATTATTAATCTACTGTTACGACAACAAATTGCTCAGACACAAAAATGAAATGTTTAACTTGTAAACTATCAATTAAAATTGAAGAGTTGTTGTGTCCAAAAATACTGCTGGCGGTGTTACAACAAAGAATGTTTTTCAAAATATAAAAGAAGTTGAATTTTAGCAAATTCATTTTTTTGTGATTTAAATGGAAGTTTGCGTGTTGCCTAAGGCTTTTAGCCAGAATAGTTGGAAAGCAGCCTGACCATAGTATTATAACGACTTTTGCAATAATTAGATAAGGCTACAGAAAGATTGTTAATAAGTTAGTTATTTTAATGTAAAAAGATAACAATTAAACGCAGAAATTGGGACGATTAAATAAAATTGTCCACTATGATGAGTGCATTCTAAATTAAGAATGTAAAAGTCATCGTGGACGCTCCCAGCAAACAAAAATAATGCGTTATGTATTTTTGAGCATAATAAAATGAGCGGAGCTATTGAACTTATGTTGGCTTAAGTTATCTTGAACTAGAAATTGTCAACAATTGTTCCAATTATCATTAAAGGTGTTAAAGAATTTTCAACTATGCACAAAAATGGACTTAAAAATTATCTTGCATTAAAAAAATTTAATTTTCCTTATTTTACAGTTTGTCCTAATTATGTATTCGTTGACTCTATAACGAATGTACACACGAAAGTAGTTGAGAGTTTGAACAATTAACTAAAATACCTAAATTAAGTTTAGAAATGGATTAAAAACTAATTTAAGATGCGATTTATTGAATGAATTAGTTTAGCTTTGGAATAAATAGTTTGATTTAATGAAAAATCTAATTCTTTTAATTGAATTTTATTTATTTTTTACGGTATTTTTTTTCTCTGATAGCATTTTCAGTATTTAATTTTCAATGATCCAAAATGTCCTCAGATGATGTTTCGTTATAGATATTAAATAATTTATTTTATTATAATTAAAAATATCCAAAATTATTTTTATAAAAAATTTAAATTGTATTTTTTTAATTAGTATTACATTAACTACTCTATTATCCACCAAATCTCTCAACCGCTACGATTTTATATATTTAAATATATTAATTAAATAATTTTCTCCTAACCGCCATTTTCTCCCAACCGGCACTTTTTTAAATTTGATTAATTTAAATTAATTAATCAATCAATCAATACTAAAATTTTTAACATGTTATTTCTTCTAAACATGAATAACATGTCCGAAAGAAAATTTGTCAGACTGAAAATCAATAAAAAATTTGAAATTATAAGATATAGTGAAGTTAATCCTAACTCAAACGTTAATCAAATTGCTTCTATGTTTACTCATACATGGAAAAAACAAGTTTGCCGACGAACGATTTATGATTTAAGAAGAACAAAAAATGAATTATTCAAAAGTTCAGTGTAAAATGCGCAACCTCTACAATCTTCCGAGAGCTTTTTTCATTATATACCGCGCAGTAATTTTTTTATATACCCCTTTACGGACGTAACAGACAAGAAAAAATGAAGAAATTCATACTCTGCTTCAAGGAAGCTTAATATAATTGAATGTGCAAAAATAAGCAGCAATCGGGGGTGGCAAGAAGATTTAGTGTCTCTGAAAGCAGTGTGCGAGAGTGGAGAAAATATAAGATGGTGCTAAAATCCATGAGGTGTCTCAAAAGAGCTAGAAGAGGCGGAAAAGCGCATTGGCCGAATCTTGAAGATGAGTTGAAAATAGGGATAAAGGATTTGAGGAGCCAGGGTAGACAAGTTTCTACAACTTCAATAATTTTCAAGGCACGTTCTATGGCAATACAATTAGAAATTTCCAATTTAAAAGGGAGTAATAGATGATGTAATAGCTTTATGCATAGAAAAAACTTTTTTATCCGCGCGGTAACATCAGTGGGTCAAAATCTTCCTGAAAATTGGGAAAAAAAGATGGCGATATTTGAAGAATTTGTTTTAAAAGCTAGTATAGGTGTGCAGCATTCACAAATAGGTAATATGGACGCATACCCATGAGATTCGATTTGCCTAGCAATTTTACAGTCGAAAGCAAGGGAACAGAATATGTGAAAATTGTTACTTGTACTGCTAAAAAATGTAACTTCACTGTTGTATTGGCGATACCAGGCGCAGGGAAAAAACTGCCTAAAATGGTGATTTTAAAACGGAAGACTATTCCAAAGGAAAAATTTCCGCCTGGCATAGTTATTAGGGTCAATGAAGCGGGTTGGATGGACCTAGTAATGCTACGGTAATGGTTAACTATTATTTAGGAAAAAGAGTGGCATCATCTTTTAAACCGAGACTGCTTTTGGTTTAAGACTCAGCTACATCGCATATTACAGAAGCTTCTAAAAAAACTGCTGGCCGATATTCCACCATATCTTTCATTTCCGCTGGACTTACATCTAAAATCCAGCCTCTATATATATCAGTAAACAAGAGTTTAAAATCTAAGGTACGCAGAGAATGGGTATTTTTGATAATTAAAGGTTACTATACATTTACAAAGGGGGTAAAATGAAATGCACATTATATTCTCTTGTTTGCGAATAAATCGTTAAAGCATGGAACTTGGTCACAGCTAAATTTATTATAAACGGATTTAAAGATGCGGTATTATTACTGAAATCCAAAGTGCAGATACAACTATTCATTTGGAATCTAATAGTTAAAAAGAAAGATCGAATTCACCAAAATAATTTGTTTATCTACTGAATTCGTTGGTTTTTGAGTCTTAAAGTTAAGATTATTAAATAATATCCCCTTATAAGGCGAATCATTTATTTTTATAAATTTGTAGATTTTTTTTTCATATAACGCGCCCGTTATGCACGGAACTTTAGGGTACTAAAAAAAGTATATTTTAAAGTACAAGAAAAATATTAAAATATGCTAAAATCCATGAAGAATTATCTGCTTGGACAGACTTAATCGATTTTCCGGGTGGTATAATTAATGACGGCATGCTGATAAAAAAAAATCTTTATCTATTGCAAAGATTCAGAAAATGGAAAACTTTTAAGGAACAGTTGGATGGGTTATTAAGTTCAAAGCAAGATATGAACTCAAACTAAGGAAATGACATGGAGAATCATTTACAACTGAACTTCTAAATAATGAAGATTTTTTTAAAGTTTTAAATGAGAAAATTAGTTTTTATGGTCCTGAAATGTATAAATGGCGGACAAAACCGGCCTTTTTTTATAAATCATTCCTTCTAAAATGTTGTGCAAAAATGTGAGAAATGGATATTAAATTTTGAAAGATAGAATATCCGTCCTTTTATGTGTGAATATGAGGCGAACAAAAAATTGGAAACCATTAGTTATGGGGAAGTTTGTAAAATCACGTTGTTTAAGGCAATTTCCGATTGAAACATATTTAAAATATGTAAATTTATCAAAGCGGTGATGACTGCTGAGGTTTTTAACAAATTGCTATTGGAATGGGATTGAAAACTCGATACCACAAGAAAATTTTGTGTTTTAATTATTGTTAATTGTCCCTCAAATTATGTTGATGTCGATTTGAAATCCATTTGAATTATGTGTTTGCTAAAAAATTATAACTCTACTCTACAACTATTAGATCAGGAGATAATAAATTCTTTGAAAACAATTTTTACTAATAAAAAGTTGTCTGATATTATAAAAAAAATTGAAACTGGGTGTAATGGTTTAGATTCTTATAAAAAACTGACAATAAAAGATGCAGGAATTCGATAAGTTTTACTTGGAATGAAGCACCAGCTCTAACAATTATAATTTTTTATAAACATTTAAAATGGTGTGACGGAATAGAAGTTTTAGAAATAACGGAACATTAAGAGGTTAATTTATTTGATGAAATTTTTGAGAGATCAATATTTTAGATCCTATTGACAAAAATAAGTCTGACGTGCTTGATTTTGAAAAAAAACGTGATGCTGAGCATTGTAGATCAACCAAAAAAATATTAATACAGATAAAAATAATAAAGGAAGAAGTTTGAGATGAAGAGGATCAAGATGTATTTTTAAAAAAAGTTAATTAAAACGAAGTATATAATACTTTTTTTAATATTAAAAGACTATTTTAATCAAAATGCAATAATTGGTATTAACCAAATTTGTAAGCCTCTAAATAATAGTTAGAAAATAACAAAATTTGACGATTTGTTAATTAAAAAATAAAGTTTGTTTATTATTATATATTTTCTCTCAACCGCCAGATATTTGTACAGTCAAGTTTTTAGCAGATGAAATAGTAGACAATGTAATAGTAATGAAGTTTTTAAAAAAGTTACTTCTTATAACTTTAAACAATATTATGTAAAGGAATTCTTCAATTCTATAAAAATTTTAGGGGAAACTTATTTTCAATATATTATTCTAAATTGTGTTCTAATTATTTTTCTTGATCGTTATATATATTTAAAGTTTCTGGAAATTTTGTTTAAATAGATTTGTTAAAAATTTCATTCTTCTGTATAAATTTATTAAGAATAATCATCATCCAGATAAAGAACCCAATATCTAAAATTTTTTTAACTATAAAACGAATCACAATTATGTAAAATAAAAACCTAATGTAATTTTATTGAAATATTTTTATTCGATCAGTCCATATTTCTTATTGTAATAAGTATCATAAATTTTCGATCTAAAAAAATATTTCTTCAAACATCCAATATTATTGTTTTCGTTTAGTTGATCTTTAAATAAATTAGGAGAAGTTATAAACAGGATAATTGGATCAACTGAATTTTTTCACCAAGTTGAGTAATAAATACAGTTAAGAATAAAAATTATTTTTCAGAAAATTAAAAATTATTTTAAAAAATAAATTTATTTAAACTATAAATTTTTAATCATATTTAGTGTCCAAATCTTTTTGAACCTTTCTTCAATATTGTTATTATTAAATTTCCTAATGAATTCTTCTAAGAATTCGCATGAACTATACAGTTATTCCATATGCTAGAAGATTATGCTTTTTTAAAAAAGAATTTAGACATTCGTCGTTCATTCTGATCAGCTTATTTTTCAAACTCGTCCAAACTTATCATAGTTTTTTTCAATGTTTTTATTTAAATTTTGGAGGAAAATATATAAAAAGATATTTTTTTCCCAAATATGAAATCAACTGGATTTTCAATCTTAAGAAGTTTATTTGGATCCATTTGTAAAACCTTTATAATTGACTAGAAACTGATGTTATTATTAAAATTGAAATTGAACCAATATCATATAGTTTTTAATTAAAAATTTTCAATGTTTTTTAATTAGTTATATATTTTATTTCTAAAAAAAATGTTTAAGAAAGTAAAAATTATATTAGAAGTAAATAATTACAATAAATACATTTTTTAAAAATAAGATGATTTTTGCTGAAGCTTATGGACAATTTAATTAAAATCAATTATAAAAAATGTTTATTTTAGTAAAAATTGATTTTTTTAATTTAAATAACACTTAAAATGTCATATAAGGTACAATTAAATAATAAACAATTTTTTATCTTTAGCAACAAAATTTAGGATATGGAAATAAAAAAAAACTATACAGAACAAGGATTTTTGATCAAATGTTCAGAGAATAAGTTATCTGAAAAAAACGAATCCCATAAAAATAGAAGCTATGTTCTAAGTATTTTTTACATTTCCCTTTTTATATAAGTTTTTTACTTCTCTAATAAATAGATTTTGTTTAGCATTTAGCAACCATTGTAAGATTTAAAATAACATTATTGTGAAAAGTTTCTTTGAAAGATCTAGATTGGGCTTCAAGTTTATTTATACATATTATAACAGCATATCTCACTTGACATTACTTACGATTTTAAAATAAATAAAAACATATTAAGCATGGATTTTAGTGTTATCCGTAAGATTATATGATAATTTATTGCGAATATAAGTTATTAACTTGGTTTTTCGAATTCAAAAAAAATTCTAGAAAATTGTAAAAATTGATATAATTCTTTTTTTTTATGAGTAAATACAATCAAAGAAGGCTATTATATGGGATTTGTTGTATAAAAAGTATAGACATACAACTAAGAAAAACTTTATCTCCGTTGCAAATTGAAACCCCACATAATTATAGAAATTATTAATGATTACCTTTTGCCTGTAAAAATCATATATTCAAATAGCAAAAGATAATATGCAAGCGTTCTTTCCATAATTAAGCAGTTTGATCATCGATCCGTCCACTAGTGTTATTTTTATGGTTAATCTCGTAAACTTGTTTTTCAAATTTTGAAATATTGAAAGATTATAGTCTAAATTAATAGCTTTTTTATAAGAGCATAATGAACTTACAAATGAGCAGTAACATGATTTTATCATCAATTTTATTTCAAAGTAATAAATAGTTAGAAGAAAATCTTTGAATACAACTATGACCTTAAAAAATAATTTTTCTTATTTTTATATTATGATATTAATAGAGTCCGTTGTAAATATTACGAACAAAAAACTTTTTTTCTTTTTTAAACTATACAAAATTCTTCCCAAAAAAATAAAATACTTTTTATTTTTAATATTATTTTTTAAAGAGCAATTAAAAAAATATAAAGTATATCCTTGACATCTTCTACCGAAATATTTGAAATAAGATTGATAATACGGAAAACCAAATTCTTCAAGTTAGATTTGTATAAAATTTTAATCAAATTGACTGATAAAATTTCTTGAATTTTTTAAAATCAAATAATTATAATTTAGACTCTTTATATCGTGATGTCCAATTAAATCATTACTTATAACTTTGAAGCTAGTTTATATATTTTCAAGAAAAAATTGTTCAATGCTGTCTCTTTCTTTTAGTTACAATCTTTATCATTATCTGCTTATAATTTTTATTCAACATTTTGATCTAAAAATTCAATAATCGTTAAAAATGTACCTACTTTAATATTCCTAATATAAATGGGCATTAGTCCATTTATTATTCATTATTGGCAACATTTTATGATTTAATATCACCTCAAAATTAATAAATAAAAAGTTTTTAGACTTTATGTAATAAACTTTTGTATATTGGTAGCCAAATTATACTACCTCAGCTGTATCATTACACACAAAATTTAACAAAAATTTCAAGGTAAAATTAAATTAAAATACCATTTTAAAATTTAAAAGTTGTTTAATTGTCACAAAGCAAGCTTCTATACTATACTTGGTTTATCTTTTTTGTACTTTAAAACACGTAAGTGGCAAACTCACATAAAAGTTCTTTAAAATTTATTTATCTGAGATGTCTTTTTTTTATAGGGTATAAATAATCTTATTTAAAAATAAGAAATTTGGAAAATATTTAGCTTCTATAAATTAGCAAATCAATGTCTGTAAAAAAAGTATAAAATTATTCATCTTTTAACTTTTCAGTATTAAAAATCAAATAAATTTTTATAATGTTGGTTAAAAGTAGTTTAAATTTTTCAACAACAATATTATTAATATGTTTAAATAGCTGAAGAATAAAATTTACTTCATTGTATCAATTAAGAGGTCATATATGATCCTGAAGAAATTAGATTATCAATACTCGCTAATAACATATTCAGGAAAAAATTAAAAGAAAAACTACCAAAAATTATAAAAATCTCTAATTTATGGATTTCCCTTGTTTATTGGAATAACATAATTATTTATTTATCCTTAAAGAGAATATAAAAAAATGATATTTGTATATTAATGATAATTATTCGATCTATCTATTTAGATTCAATTATTAAACTTTTTGATGTTAGTCAGTATTTATATAATAAGATTATGGAACGGGTTATATCCATCCATATATTATAAATTTGATAAATTAAATCTATATCAAATTAAAACTTCCATAAAAAAAAGGAAGTGAAAAATCCATTTTAAGATAGAAAATATTCATCTTTTTAATTAGTGTCAAATTTTTAAACTTAAAAAATAAATTTCAATTAAATCTATACTTTGATTCAATATTTACTGGTATATCACCAATACTTTGATAGCATAATTCTTTTGTATGTTTAATTCACACATTTTTGTCAAATTCTGAATTTTTATTTGATCTATGGATATTTAGACCAAGGATACACAAACTATATTTTATATAAAAAATCATTCAATTTTAAAAACAGATATTTCAATAAAATATTAAAAAAAACTTATTAAAAATTTACCAAGTATAAGTATACTAAAGTAATTTTTACATAAGTTGTATTGATTCTTTTTGAAAATCATATTCGCGATTGAAATTTATTGATTATAGTGTCATTAATTTTGCATAATTAAAATTACACAAAGGTTAATATTAAAAAAAACATTGTTTTTTTATGCATTTTTTAGGATTTAAAAAAACACAAAAGAAATATATAATGCAAAAAATGAAGCAACTTTGTTAATTAAAGTAATACACTAGTGGTATGAATTTCTTGATCCCTTTTTTCAGAAAAAAAATATTTAAGGTGTTTTAATGGATTTTAAGTATTTTGATCAACAATTTTCTCCAAGAGATAAGTTATAATGATTTAAACAGCTTATTTCTCATCTTCTAACTCATTTTTCTCAACCTTATATTTATGTGCTAAATCTTCAAAATTTTATTCTTTTACGTTATAAGGGATTGAAAATTGATCAATATCTTTATATATTTATAGATTTGTTTATCGTCTTTTATAGTATAGAGACTTTCTTTATTTACATCTTAAGTAGTAAATCAGTCTCACCAACTACATTCTTAAATAAGAAACCCTTTTAAAAATTTTCATAATTATTTATTTCTTTTTCAAAACTGTTTTTATAATATATTGATTTCTAAGAAACAAATCATTCCTTCAAAAAATAATTATAGTATACCTTGTTTCTTCTTTTTTAGTATATTTACAAAAAAAAATCATGTGTTTTTAAGATTTATTTTATATAAATCTTCAATCTCTTTAGATTTTAAAACTTTATTTACAACAGAAGAAAGTTGATGATGATAGAATTTTATTTTAATGATTCGTATTAATAAAGTATTGTTTGGCTGAAACTTTGATGTATTTTTTTATATAAAAAAACAAGCCAATATTAGTAAGCTCACATATTACTATGTGAGATAAGTAATTATCAAAAATAAGCAAAACTTTTATAAAATTTTTTATAAATTTTTTTAAATTAAGAAGACTGCTATTTAAATCAGTAGTCCAAATCAACTAATTATAATTTTATAGGTAATCGCAAAAGAAGCTTTTATTAAATTGTTTGTCTCCTTATATTTGTACACCTACTAATAAAGACAGGCTTAAGTTTTGTTGTTACAAACATCTTACAGACTAACATCAAGGATTTATCTTTAAATTTTTAATATTTTTTCTCTTTTTAATAACAAGCTTGTAAAAAATTGCCCTTTTAACACTTTTTCAAATATTATCTTTACTATCTTCAGATAGGTT
Organism: Ceratonova shasta; assembly: GCA_918559645.1. NCBI lineage: Eukaryota > Metazoa > Cnidaria > Myxozoa > Bivalvulida > Ceratomyxidae > Ceratonova > Ceratonova shasta. The sequence continues at coordinate 8,921 of CAKKLC010004555.1, read as the reverse complement.
AGTTTTAAAAATATTTAAGAATTAATAAAAATCTTGTTCTTTAATTTTATAGCTCTCTTCTGAATAAAATTAAATGTCGATAACATGTCTTTTGTCTATGAAGAAATTTCAATAATGCCTTAAAATTAATTTCCTATAAATCCTGTATACTTACAGAGGGAACCTGATATTATTAAAAAATAAAATTAGCATTTATCTTTAAACCCTTTCAGTAATAAAAACTCCTTATGATTATACTAAACTCACTCATTATTTAATCTTAGAATCCAATATAGAGTATTTCAAATTCTTCAGAACAACTGTAAAATGAATTTTATCCATATATGCTCGTTTATAGAATGTTCCTGGTCTTAATGATTCTTAATTGAACGTGTGTGAACTTTTTTTGTTAAAATTTGAACTTAAAACATCTGATATTCTAGTGTTTTAAGGTCCTTATTGTTTTAGTGTATTCAATTATGTAGATTTTTTATACTTCAATGGTACACTTTTAGATAATTAGGGTGTCCTTACTTTTGAGCTGAAAAATTTATTTTTTTTAATATTCAGAAAAGAGCGGAAATAATTTTAATGTGCAAAAAATAGGGATTATTTAAAACTGCTGAAAAATTTCCGTTATTTATAAAGGGGTTTTACTGTATCCAATTTTTAGTAGAATTAGTTTTCCCCCGGTTTAAATAAAATTAAAAAAAAAGTTTATTTAATCATATTAAATTATAATAATATGAGAAATTCATAAAATAGTTTTCTTTTTTTTTTACTTATATTCCCAAATAAACTAAATTTATTTTTCCGAATCTTTTTGTAGAGAAATATCCTACAGTCTTCTCATAAAATACTTAGATTTGGACCACTGAGTTTCAATTATCTGAGTATGCATCATTCTACTAGATGGATCAAAATAGTTTACGCTATTGTTTACTGAAGAGTGTTGCGTTTGAGGCATTTCAGGCAAGGGTATTGCATAAGGCCTAGATTTATAGGTGATAATGTGTGTCCCATTACACACATTATTGATGATCACACCCGTAATCAACTTTGAATTACCATTCGGTACTGGTTATATTAAAAATTTGCCCATTTTATGCTATATCCTACCAATATCACATTTTTAATTAACCATTCTTCCTCAATTATATTTTCGCCTTATAAACAAACTTACATGAATTTCAACAATTTCAGCTACTCCATTTTTATCTTTTTGGAAATTTTGTCACTTGTCAAGAATAAGTATTGACAGATTGCTTATCTTGCCAAAGTCACAGAGTGAACTGACTGTTTCTTTGTCTATCTGCAGATCAACAGCAATGAGGTTAAAAATTCTAACTTGAATTTATTTGTAAAAAATCATCAAATTTATTTAAATTTAAAGTATGAATGTTAAAAAAAATTTGTTTTTCTAATTGAAACGATATTTGAACAAGGTCTGGTACATCTTCAAACATATCCTTTCAAGCAGTCAGTGTAAAATCAACTAAAATATCAAAAAAACTCGACCAATAATTTAAAACTAATTTTTATTTCATTTCTACGCTATAACATAGTATAAATTTGCATGAAATTCATCAATTGTATAATTTAAATAATTCCCAACTATTATTTTAATTTTTTTTTCTTTTTTGAGATTTTTTTAGTAAGATCTATATTAATTCTAAATTGAATTAGATTAATTCTTATTTTTTCGTTTTTCTGAATAATTATTTAGAGAAATTCATCAAGATTGAGATGGGAGCATGACATTTAAAATTGAAATTTCTGTGCCACGCTTTTAGTCAGTTTATTTTCTAAGAATGTCATTTAAAACTCTGTAATAACAACTTCAAAATTCAAATTCAAATAGGGGCTTACATTCCAAACCATTAATATAATTACTTTGAATATACCTAATAAATTCTTCAAGCTTTTCATTTCAAAATTTATTAGCTTCTCTCACAACATTCTCAAATGTAATGTTAATACAATCAACATGAACAAAAATCAAATTTAAAAATCTTCTCAGTGTCTTGTTAATATTCAAATCCTTAGAATATTTGCTGATCAGACCAATTCTTTGAAGATCGCTACATGGACTGCCCAAAGTAAAATGAACAACCATACAATTTTGCACCAGTCAAAACTCTTTTAAGTGCATTTCTTAATTCAATTTTAAAATCTACAACAATATTGACGAAACTACATTGACAAAGCTCTCGATATTTACTGAAAGCAGCATAGTAACTATCTTCTTTCTTTAAATTTATAAAATATATATAACAGAAAGGAATATTTTTACTTTATAAAAGGCAGTTAAATGTAACAAGCTGAAGAAATTGCTTATAAACCGATCAAAACGTTCCATCCACCTAAAACAATTTTCAAATTGACCAAATAGCACTTGGTACAAGCAGAAAAAAAAATCAAAAACCTATCATTATTATGAATTTCAGAATAAAATTGTAAAAATGGCAGCGGGATATTTCAGCGCTAGGAATCATCGGATATTTCAGCGACAGATTTTTTTGTTATTTTTAATTTCATCTTTTATGAATTTGATTATATCTCAAAGAGGAAAAGAGCTGTTGGTTTTAGATAACTATATTTATAGAAAAGACGAAATGAAAGATATTATAACAAGGTGGAGATGCAAAGAAGCAAAATGCAAATGAAGCCTATCATTAAACGTCGATTTAAAAATAACCAGAAGTGTAAATAATACATGCAGCTGCCAAATCCCAATATCGGAAGGTTCATTGTTTGTTTGCAAGAGGAAGTAGAGATTTTAAGGTTTAAGTTTGCCCAGTATATGAATGGTAACTATCCGGAATTAAGAACAAATTTTTATAAGGAGGAAAAATTACTTATCACTTGTAAAAATGAAAGATATTTAGAAATTGCCGGGATTTTTAAAAGTATGAACATGATTTTTAATTGGAAATTTAATTAAAATTTATATTATAATTTTTATCTAAGTATTACTTTATTTTTTTATTAAAGTTTTTTTGAAATGTCGTCGCTGAAATATCCGGAAAATCCTGGCGCTAAAAAACGGATATTTCAGCGTGCATTGAAATATCCGTATGCGGTTCCATCCACTAAAACAGTTTTCACATTGACCAAATATCACTTGATACAAGCAGAAAAAAAATCAAAAACCTATCATCATTATGAATCCCAGAATCAAATTGTAAAAATTTCTCATTTTGTAAATCTTTCTTTAAAAAATCAAAAACGTTATGAGCACCATCATTAACATCTATATATATTTTCTTTCTAAACCGCTTCACACAATCTATTAAAGTTTTGAATTTCGGAAGCTCTGCTATATCTTTTTCGTTTAGATGCTTTGTACTATTTGTAACAATCATCAAATTACTATAACCACTATTAATCACATTTTCTTTTACTTCTCCGACTGTTTTATAAGATTTTACTTTCAATGAATTACATGAATAGTTGTGTGACACAAGATCATCAAAAAAATCTGTTTCATTAATGTCTTCTACAGAAGGATACTTTCTATCCACACATCTCCAGTTTGTACGCTTGTTTTTTAGGGTTTCTTTGTGGTAAATATAGTTGTTATGGTGTAAATTGTAGTTCTTATTTTGGTTGACTACTTTTTCGTAATTTTTCATAATTTTAAATTGTTTATATAGGTCGATTCTGCGCATTTAAAAATTTTATCATGTAGAGCCCCATTTAAGTGTCTTTTACTTTTCGTATAATTCAAAAAACATCTATCGTAGCACTTTTAGCACTAATTTGTATTTTCAATTAATTTAAACATTACCATTAATGAATTTGCAGGATCAGTTGTTTCTAAAGTTTGATATAAAAATCCTGATTGAATAATATAACTCTTATTTTAACGTTTGATTTTATTAAATCATCTTGTATTATTATATATTTTGAAACTTTTGGCACGCTATATGAAGAATTTAAAATTTTATTTAAAAACGCGGGAAAATCGATTTTCGTCAATTTTTGATCAAGCAATCAGTTATTTTAAGTACAAAAATTTTTACTGTCTAGTGGAAATATTAAGATAAAACTTTTTCCCAAATTAAAATTATTATTCCAAGAATAAAATTTTCGGCGCTAGTGTAGTTTCCTACCCCAATTTTTTTATTTTAATAATATGATATACATTCTGAGATAAAACATAGACCTTTAAAATTTTTAAATTCTGTCAAGTCTTTGAGGAGTTATAGCCATTTATTCTTTACCTTCAAATTAGTATTCTTAGGTTTATATCCTTAACTTTAAGAACAATAAAATATACTAAAAATCTTTATATTTTTTTATTTTAAAGCATATTTTTAAATAGGAATTTTCTTGAATTTAATAAAAAGAATCCTTTTTTTGGATTATCATAATAATATTTATTAAGAAAATTAACTTAAATTATAATTATTTATCTTCCTTCTGCAATTTTTTATATTTTTAACGCTGAATTATTAAAATGAATGATGAGTCTTACAAATCAAGATATGATAATTGATTATCTTGCCGAATTTATGTGGGTTTAAAAATTTGTTGATCACACCCTTTATCATTTTTGGGATCAAATAAGAAAAAATTTATATTTATTTTGAATTCTTTTTATCTTTTAATAAAATTAAAATAAATAGTCTAAAATTATTCATTAAAAAACACTCTATTTGATAATCCGATAAATAAAAATATAAATGTTATTTACTTAATATTTCAAAAACTTCTGCTTATTTTTTAAAAATTTTTCCATAATATTACTTTGCAAAGTATATATTTTATAAATTCGAGAAAAAGAATTGAGGTAGGAAACTACACTTGCGCCAAATTTTCTATTTCTTAATACAGTCTGACCATGATTTTGGAGCACTTTTTTTAAAATATGCCCGAAACCCGGGGTTTTTCGGTGGGCGGGGTTTAATTCAATATATTTAAAAAATCAAGTTTTTTATCTCAAATAATGTACAAAGGTTTTTAATGCATTAGAGTTATAAAACATTATACAGATTGTACGTCATAAATAATTATGTTTATTCTTTTATAAGATAGTCAGCAATGCTACTTCCAAAACCATATTTCCCTTTCCAATCTCTTATCATTTCTATTTTTATCAAAAGATAAAAAAAATAACACTTTGAAGATGAAACTGTTAATGCAAGAGAAAAAAACTTATCAAAATGTGATGAAGCCAATCTATTTTCTTCTAAAGGTCTTTCAATGCTTTCAATTGAATCACAACTTTCAATGTCAGTTGCCTCAAAAGCCTCATCATAAACTTCCTCAATTTTATTATCCATAAGCGTTTCTAAATTTGAAACGTGAATTTCGTCTTCTTTGTGTTCTTGTTCGTTCTCCAATCCCTTTACAAAACAATTCATAATTGATTCTTTTGTCACTCTGTCCCAGGCTATCGAAACTAAAAGAACTGCGTTTTTAATATTGATTAATCAAAAGATGTTTTCTTTGATATTTGTATTTCCAAAGTCGTAAGAATCAACTAAACAATTGAAATAATGACTTTTAAAGGCTTTTATTATCCCCATGTCTAGAGGTTGCATAATAGAAGTTGTATTTTTAGGCAGAAACATCAGTTCGACGTTGCTTAACTCAATTCTGGGATT
>CAKKLC010004553.1:0-14086 GCA_918559645.1 Ceratonova shasta | reverse complement strand
AAATTTTCTCTTCACAGCGCCTCAAACCACCTCCATTTTATTAGCGTGGAATCCATTTTGATTAACAAAAATTCTATCATGTATTACAATATCATGTTGGAAACCTAACTCTGTGCACTTTGTATAACCCTTCCATCCATCAGTGACAATATAAGATCCAATTTCTACATTTTCTAATATATCTTGGTTTCTTAACTCAGTTTTTACCATAAATACATTATTTTTTTCGTCCACCCCACCAACAACCCACACATTTTGGTTCACTAAAATACGACCAATATTTTATTTTCTTTTTGAAATCCTAGATTCGCCTCTTTGAACTACGATTTCTGGCCCACCAATTTTTTCTCTGGAAATATTAAGTGTTCAATATCCACTTCTCTAACGAAATTAGACAATCAATAATTGTGTGTTCTGATGATATATCTAATTGATTCATTAATTCACTTACAGGCATATGTATGTTCTTAATTTCCAAGTAAATTAACCAAAATATTTTAAAAGGTGTTAAATGTGATCCGTCAAAAAATGTTCCCGTTCTAATGGAAATGCGCTTTTTGCATTTGGAACACCTAAATGCAAATCCGTCAATGCATCTGCTGAATTTTTGCAAATACATTAAAATTGAGCAAATTGAACATGTTCTAATTACTGGTATTAAATGCAATTTCTGAAGAATTTCAATTGTCAATTTTGTCAATTTTGTCGACTTTTTTAATTCATTTAGATCGAACATATCCATAGAATCTATATTCTCAATATTACTATGATTTTCCTCCATTTTGGCGCGATCGTACTTTGTACAATATGTGAATTTTTTCCTCTTTGTTAGCGCAGTCGCATTTGGGGTGCCTAAAGTGCAATTTAGCCTCATTATTAATCGGAATTTCTTTAAATAAATTGCTAGTTTATTTTAATATTAAACCATGGGGCGAAGCACAAAGTACCAAAAAATTTAACAAGTAGTCAATAATTTTTGTAAAAAAAACTAATTCCTTTTCATGAAATAATGTATTGCGCATGACATAAGTATTGTGTATAAAAGGTTTTAATAACTTTTTTTTAATAAAAAAAAGCTTTAATAAAAAAATATTTCGTCCTTCGGAAATCTTTGTTAAGATTAATGGCGTTTAATTATTTGCTCAAATGTTGTGTTAAAAAGTCGTTATTTAGGAAACTTTCTTCACAAACAAAATTAGATGTAAACTTTAAGGGATTGGGGTTTGAATCAAAGTTTCCAACAGTTTTCGAAGCATTCGAGGCATTTTCAAATATCTACAAGTCCAAATTCGGATCCCAAAAGGTTCTGGATGAAAATTTGTCGGGTGAATTGAACAAATACAAACTATTTTACAACAATGCGATGAAAGAAATAATCGTTTCTAGAAATCCTTCTTTCATGGTCTCTACCAAAAACACAAAAACAAAAGAGGAATTTTTAAAGTACTGACATTAAATATTTAAGTGTAATTGGTAAAGAATACATTCTGAGCTGTAAACCTCGTAGAAATCATTATGTTAACGCTTTCTTCCTTTTTGCTGCATTTATATGCTTTCTAGGATTGGTAGCCAATATTGTTGAAATTCTTCAAGAGTCTGTTATTTATTTCATTACCTCTCGCCCAAAGGCTAAAAATTAAACTTTTAGTTTTGTTTTTAAATAGACGCTATTTAAGATTTTGAATCATCTAGGTTTAGGAACAACATTGAGAGCTAAGAAGTGTCATTTCGAGCATTTTGTCTATACCAAACTAGCACTATATTGATCAGAAATTTCATGATATCTCATGAACATTCTCATTTTGATAATTTTTACAATGTCGAATTTACAATTTTATATTTTTTCCAAGTCGTGTAATGAAAAATATTCTTATGTGGTCAAAATTAAACCTTCAAATCGTTCAATATCTGATTTACAAACTCATTTTTCAAAATATGGTATTGAAACTACAAAGAAAGTACTTAAAGTTTTTATTAGGTAGTTAAAACACTTGATTGGTAATTACTACCACATTAGTCAGTCTAACTGTGAAAATAGGAGAAATAAAAGAGAAACTAATAGAATCTCTAACCTATATAATGATGAAACAGTATCTTTGTATCATTTTTAGATAGAGTGGATTCAGAAGGAGGTGCCCCTGAAAAGAACTAAAAGAGACTTACTTTCTGATTCAAAATATTTCAATGATCCACTTTTTAACCGACAGTGGTATCTAGTAAAGATTATTAAAAAGACATAGAAAAATGATAAGAGCATCGATATTAATGTATTTAAAGTATGGGAAAAGGGAATAACTGGAAAAAACGTTGTTATTACAATTTTGGATGATGGTATTGAGTATAATCATACGGATCTAATCAAAAATTACGTAAATTAATGTATAAATATCAGGATCCATTAGCTAGCTGGGATATAAACGATGATGATGAAAATCCTTCTCCTAGATATGATGAAATTAATTTTAATAAGTAAATAATTCTTAATAACAGACATGGAACTCGGTGTGCAGGGGAAGTAGCAGCAGCTGCAAATAATGACAAATGTGGAGTCGGAATTGCATATAATTCCAAGATTGGAGGAGTCAGGATGTTAGACGGCAAAGTTACTGATAGAGTAGAAGCAGAATCATTGAGTATTAGCTCCCAACATATTGGTAAAAACTTGCAATATTTAAAGATATTTATAGTTCCTCATGGGGTCCAATGGATGATGGTAAAACAGTAGAAGGACCTGGACTCTTGGCTGAAATCGCGTTGAAAAACGGAATTACCAAAGTATGTACCAATAAATTATTTTAGGGTAGAAACTCCCTGGGAAGTATTTTTATATGGGCTTCAGGAAACGGCGGTCATCATTTCGATGATTGTAATTGTGATGGTTATGCCAACAGCATTTATACTATAACTATTAGCAGTACTACAGAAAATGGGGATATTCCATGGTACAGTGAATCCTGTGCTGCAACCTTAGCATCAACACCTAGCAGTGGAATAAATAATGAAAAAAGGATAGTATATTTTCTTACTAAATTAGATTACAACTGATTTACACGATACATGTACCCAAAAGCATACAGGAACGTCAGCTTCTGCTCCAATCGCAGCTGGTATTGTGGCTTTGGCATTGGAAGTAAAGTAAATTAATTTTAAATATATAGTCCTCAATTAACCTGGAGAGATGTTATTTATTTACTAATATGGTCAGCTAATCCGTATCCTTTGGATAATAATAAAACATACTGGTCGACAAATGGAGCTAATTTAAGATTTCACAAATATTTTGGATTTGGTCTGATTGATTCTTATAAACTAGTTTCAATAGCTAATCACAGTGATTGGAGAAGTGTAGGTTCATTGTCCAATATTTGTGAAACAGAAACAATTATCTCGGAAAAGTTATTTTGACATTAATTCAATTTAGAAAAATATTTGAACATGAAACTACAATATTAAATGTTATAATAAAAAATTGCGAAAAGAGCATTAGATATTTAGAACACGTTCAGTTAATTACGACAATAAAATCAAAAAATAGAGGATCCCTTTCTATCAAATTAATATCCCCTCAAAACACTACGTCCCAGATATTAAGTATTCGACCAGAAGACGACTCAACTGAAGGCTTTATAAACTGGGCATTTACAACTGTACATATGTGGGGAGAATATGCAAATGGAATATGGAGAATATTGATAACAGATAATACTGTGAAGAATGTAACAAATTCTGTTAACGAGTATATAAAGGAATATATGTATGCTATTTATGATTGTTTTAGAAATGGAACAATTAAAGAGAAATATCAAGTTGGAATTATTGACACATACAAGCTTATATTTCACGGAACAATCGAAAAGAGTTTTTATCAAGGAAACGTAATAAAATTAAATCAGAGGGAAGAAAGACAGTCTAAAGAAAATCAAGAGTATATATTAGAAGATTATCTATTAAAAATATTACCAGAAAAGAAAATAAATATTTTAAATCAAAATAATGACAATCTATTGGATTATTTTAATAAAAACTTGTAAAATTTTGTTATATATATTTTTTAAGAAATGAAAATAAATAATTGAGTTTGGTAGAATTAAGATAGTTTTTATGTGTAGAAACTAAATATAACCAATAAAAGCTCAAAGATGTTTATAAAATTATGAATTTTTTTACCATTAACGAACCAATGCTCCATATAAGCTGCATTGCACTTTTATTTAATGGTTCCAATCCTGGGTACATGGTATCAATAAATATTTTATTATTTTTATTAATATTACATTTGCTATATTTTCTAGTGACGCATTAGGTATTCTACTATTCGTTTTCTGTGAGTTTTTTTTCTGATTTTTATCTATGTTCGGTTATCTTTTACTGTTTTTTACATTCACTTTTGTGTTATTCGAATAAAAATTCAGTCTTGTTTTGATTTTTAAGGTAGCCTTTACATTTTAGGAAATTCTTAAAGAATTATACACGATGATTTCAATGATAGCAGTAGTAAGGAAGAATTTGAATTCGATATTTTTATTGACTTAAATGAAATTTGCGAAAGTGACTAGTGATAGTTATAATTGTAGCTATAGATAAGTACTTGCTAGAAAGAGAAGGAGAATAACAAATATAAGTTATAGTGAGGATGAGGATGAAGAATGTGATATTGCTGATGAGATTATTGGTACGAATTATGTTACAGAAGATGATGAATTTCCACTTGCAATATCATTAAATACTTCTTGGAAGATCCCAGGTCTTAAAGTTCCAGCTCACATCAACAAGGCTTTAGAGATTTTTAAATTATTTTTCACAAACGATTTGGTAGATAATATAATAAATTTGACAAAAAAATTATGCTAAGCAGAAAATAAAAGCGATGAAACCTTGGTCAAAGGAACTGATTTGGAAAAAATAGAAAAATATAGAACGTAAATAATTTTTGGCTTTGCTTGGAGTAATTTTTAATATGGGAACAATTTCTATAGCTAACAAAAAGAATATTGGTCAACCAGGAAGAATAGTATGGAACCATTTTATCCAAACAAATTTTAAAGAAAAAGATTCTTAAAAATTTTTTGTATGTTCCACTTAAATGAAAACCTTCCCGTTAATCAGAAAATTAAGACTTGTATTCAAAAAGTTTGCAATTTCTTAGAATATATTGACTTAGAGTTTTTACAGTATTTTGTAGCATAAAAAGATATTTGCTTTGATGAGTCTGTTGTTAAATTTAAATGAAGAGTAGGTTTTATTACCTACAATCACAAAAAAATCAACAAAGTGGCGTATAACGATATATTTATTCCTGAATTTGAAATCAGGATACATTTTTATAATTATCCCTTATTATGGCAGTATAACTTCAGACACTCTTCTTATATTAGATATCCCAGTAACTACTCACATTCCTTTGTATTTAAGAAACTTTTTGATAAAGTTGACTGTGCAAAAAGATACCATATGTATACATACCGCTACCATACCAGTATACCTTTGGAAAATGAATGACTGCAAATGGAATGTTACTTAACTGGTACATTAACCACAATTAAAAAAGATTTACCACTTATAATAAAGAAGACGAAATGTTCAAAAATATACATAGTAGCCTGCAGAAAAATAATACTTTACTGCTTCATGGAAGAATAAAAGAGTTGTAACACTTCTAAGTACTTGGAATATGTCATAAATTACGTATGTCCGTATAATATTACAACATTGCGGACCTATTAGAACTAAGAAATTTGAAGCACTGTTGAACTATATCAAAAATATGGGTAATGTTGATCGGGGAGATAAATAAATTGCAAACTACTATTCCTTTAAAAAAACTTCTTAAATAGTGGCTAAAACTCTTCTTTAGATCCTTAAGAGATATATCTAATAGTTTGTACATTCTATATAATTCCTTTCAAAAAGAAAAGAAAGAAAAAGCACTAGAATGCGATAATCTTGAACAGGATTTGCAGTACTTAGATTGTAAGCTCCACATCATTTGCAGTGGGACTACAAAAGACAACATAGTATGCTTTAATCGGATGGTTTCAGGAGAATGAAGTGAAACAAGATTTTATTGTAACATTTGCACCCACAAAGCAGGAATTCATATTAAAGATTGTTTCAAAAAGTACAAAATTCTAAAAGTATATAAATTTAAATCATATTATTATCATTAACTTCTTTATGTATTAATGAATTTCAACTAAAATAAAAAAATATGTTGGCAATGTATGAATTTTGCGAGTGGGACAAAAATTTTTAATAAGAAATAAAATTATAAAAAAGAGTTTATTTTTGTACTAATGAATCATACCTAGCAGACGAAATTTTTAATTTTAGATTATACATATTTTCAAATTCTTTAACAAAAGTAATCATATAATCAAGCCTTAAAATGTCTTGATATTCAAGTTTCCTACTTTAAAAATGCTATTACTGAGAGACTGAAACAGTTTTTTGACATTTTTGCTTATTACATCGTAGTCTCAAGTCCAATCCGTGCCTAATTTTGCCTTTTTCTAAATTAAGCTTACCATGACAAAAATGACATTGTCTATCATCTATTTTTATTAGAATACTACGAATAGAAAAATAAAATGCTTTTTCTTTGGTAACAGTTTCTCTATTGATATCTCTTTTTTCATTTAAGTTTTTTTCTTCGTAAAAAAATAAAAATAAAATGTAAAATTGTTGTCTCCACAAAATTTATACATTACTAATATTTATTTTTCTATACTTGATTTAAAAATGTTTTACAGTCTCTGTTTGTATGAAAAATAGCTAGACCTGGTGGGAAGTAAACTTTAAATACTTACGAACCGTTAAAGGTTTATGTTTTTAAGTTTCATATTATTTTATGCATTTTTCAAGTTGAATTAAATGACAATATTATTTAGCATAGTTTATGTGATAATGAATGTTTCTAGGAGTTTTCCTTTCTTAACAAACTTTTCTGTTTAATTTTCATACTTTTCTATTGCAAATAATGTAACCTATTCAAGTATAAATTAGATTAAAATGCAGAGATGACAGGGAAATATGCACATTAAATATCATTAAACAGAACGATATTCATTATTTTATAAAAATATTTATTCATTCTGATCAATATTTGCACATTGTGAGTTTTTTAGAGTATATAAAATATATTTTGATTTATCTAATATTTATATAGAATAGATCAATAAAATTAAAAACATCACTAAAGATTAATTTGACTATACCCATAAAATATCAAATAATTAACTGATTTTTTTATATATTTAGCTATTTAGAGTCATTATTTTGACTATTTACTGTTGTAATTTACAATTATTCATCATTCATTTGTTTACATAGGAGATTATTTATCAATTTCTGTCCAAAATGATATAAATTACTGGAGAATACCGTATTTTGAGTAATCATTACTGATTAATCAGTTAGGTTATAGTTAAATAGTCAATAAAAAGTTTAAAAAAGTGATTTATAAAGTGTTAGATATCAACAGAAAATTATATGAATTAATGAATTTATCTACTTTAATATGATGATCATTTTACTCAAAAAGACGTACGGAAAATATAAAGTAGAATAAGTATTACATTGTACTCGTTTCAAAGAATCGACGAGCAGAATTTACAACTTAAAACATACAAGCATGTGATTGGAGAAAACCTCAACGAAGTTGTCAACTTAAAATGCTTGAAACGTTATAGTGAGAAATTTGAACGATTTCTTATATAGAAGAGAGTAAGAAGAATTTAGTTTACATACAAACAAAATTCACTGTTTCTATACCACTTTTACATTTTTAAACACATAAACATGAATTTAGACATAGTCTCAATGAAATTTCCAAGATAAAACGCTTGAAATGCAATAGTGAGAAATTTGAATGATTTCTTGACAAGAAGAGTAGAAGAGGCATCTGGTTTATAGACAAAAAGACATTTACAGTTTCTATGCTATTTTTACAACTTAAACATATAAACATGTGATTAAACAAGATCTCAATAAAATTGTCAACCTAAAATGCTTGAAACGCAATAGTGAGAAATTTGAACGATTTCTTATATAGAAGAGTATAAGAGAAATATAGTTTACATACAAACGAAATTAACTGTTTATATACCACTTTTACATTTTAAAACACATAAACATGCATTTAGACATAGTCTTAATGAAATTGCCAAGTAAAAACGCTTGAAATGCAATAGTGAGAAATTTGAATGATTTCTTGACAAGAAGAGTAGAAGAGGCATCTAGTTTATAGACAAAAAGACATTTACAGTTTCTATGCTATTTTTACAACTTCAACATATAAACATGTGATTATACAAGATCTCAATAAAATTGTCAACCTAAAATGTTTGAAACGCAATAGTGAGAAATTTGAACGATTTCTTATATAGAAGAGTATAAGAGGAATATAGTTTACATACAAACGAAATTCACTATTTCTATACCACTTTTACATTTTAAAACACATAAACATGCATTTAGACATAGTCTCAATGAAATCGCCAAGTTAAAACGCTTGAATCGCAATAGTAAGAAATTTGAACAATTTATTGATAAGAAGAGTATAAGAGGCATCTGGTTTACAGACAAAAAGACATTTACAGTTTTTATGCTATTTTTACAACTGAAACATATAAGCATGTGATTAAACAAGATCTCAATAAAATTGTCAACTTAAAATGCTTGAAACTTAATAGTGAGAAATATAAACGTTTTCTTATATAGAAGAGAGTAAGAGGAATTTAGTTTACATACAAACGAAATTCACTGTTTCTATACCACTTTTACATTTTTAAACACATAAACATGCGTTTAGACATAGTCTCAACGAAATTGCCAAGTTAAAACGCAATAGTGAGAAATTTGAACGATTTCTTGACAAGAAGAGTATAAGAGGCATCTGGTTTACAGACAAAAAAACATTTACGGTTTTATATCACTTTTACATCTAAAACATATCAGAATATGATTTTAGAGGACCCTAGATAAAATTTTAAAGTTTAAACGCTTGAAACGCAATAGTGAGAAATTTTAACGATTTCTTGACAAGAAGAGTATAAGAAGCATCTTATTTACAGAAAAAAATTGATTTAATATTTCTATACCACAAATTCTACAAAATAGTCATTTTTCCATTGTTGAAATGAACTTTTGTATAAAAGAGAACCGGACTTTTGATAAAATGACATTTTATATTATGAATGATAGTTTTGACTGGTTTATTTACATTCAACTAATATATTATTGTGTTTTTAAACAAGTTTTAAAGTAAAGAGTAGAGGGTATCGTATAAAAATTTCTTAGAACACGATTTCTGCTTAATTCTATTGATATGGGCTTAACAGCAAGTTAACGTCCTGTCTTACATCGTCTAAAATATAAGCAAATTTCTTCGTCAGGAAAATTTGAACTTTTTGGAGTGAGACATTTGATTACTCAATAATTCATTATTTTTTGGTATAAAAATAGATTCATAACGCTTAACATGACAAATTTGGCACTATTCAAAATATAAATATATAGTAACCTTTAATTGAAAGAAACATAAATTAGTTATGTAGATTATTAAAAAACATAATAGAAAAACAAGGAGCCCAAATCTAATAAGATTTGTGATAAGCAAAATATTTCACAATAAATAAATTATATTTTGAAAGCATTTAGGTAATACAAGTCGTTTTCTCATTAAATAACGCAGTCTGTACGTAATTTTTTTTTTGATTTGTTCTCTTATAAAAATCTAATCTATTACAAAAATATAATTAAAATTTTGTAAAATTGTTTAGAAATGAGAAAGTTTACTATTTTTTTGATGACAACTTCAATCTTGTTTATTTTTTATAAATTTTAGGTACATAATTTCAAAATAATAATTTTTTTAAATTAGTTTTATAATAATATAAAGCTGTATTTTAGATGAAATTATGTAGATTCATGGATTTCAATGTACAGTAAATAAATATTTGTGGATCAAGCAAACTTGTTGAAAATTTGGTAAGTTGCGAAGATTGATTAATGTTAAATCATATAAATATTCATCAGATTTAATTTTCAAATATAATCTAACGTCTTGTAATCCATTAGATATAAATTTATTAATTACATGCTTGTTTTTATCTTGGAAATTTTAAAAATTATATTAATTTTAAATTTAAATTTAGAAAAATAAAAGGGAAATTTAATGAAGAATAAGTTACTTAAATGAATAATAGGAATTTAACTTTTGATGCTTTATTTAAATGAATCAGAGAATTTAAATTAATTATTTTAAACTCAATTTAGATTTTGAATAACGTAGTAACGTTAAGATATTTGACTGCACTATTATACTTCCAACCAAAATCTATTTTATTAAGAAAATTTTGTAGAACCCTATTTTCCAGGATTTTTAAATAAAATTTTAAAAAAAAGTTTATTAAAACATTAAATTGTGATAATATGAGTAAATCATATAATCTTTTTCTTTTTTCGAGATTATATTCCAAAATAAACTGAATTAATTAATCAGAAGGTCTTTCTAGAGAAATAGTCTGCCTTCTTCTCATAAAATTCTTTTATTTAGACCACAAAACTTCAATGTTCCGAGCATAGATTGTTCTACTAGATTGGTCAATAAAGTTCACGCTAAAGTTTAATGAAGAATCTTGCATTTGTATCGTTTCACACCATGCTTTCGCATAAGCACTCCATTAATCAGTAATAAGGACTTTTCCATTAAACACATTATTGATGATAACACTCGTAATCGTCTCTGAATTACGATTGGGTGTGGGTAAAATAAAATATTTGCGCGTTCCCCGCTCTATCTCATCAATATACCATTGTATATAATTAATTCTTCCTCTGTTATATTTTCGCCTTTAGAACAAACTTTCATCAATTTCAACAATTTAGCCACCACAGTATTCATCTATTCAACCAGTTTTTTTTTCTATTAAATAAAAAGTAGTAGCAGCTTGTTTCTTGAAAAGTCACAGACTGAGCTAAGTGTTTCTTTGTTTCTCTTAAGCTCAAAAGCAATGTCGTTAAACCTTTTCAGCCTATAATGTATTTCTTAAAAATCATCAAAATTTCTTTAAATGCATAGTATTTATATTCAAAACAACTTGATTTTCTAATTTAAACGCTACATGAACAAGGTCTGGTACATCTCAAAACATTTCCATCCAAGTGCCTTTTAATTTTCATTTAATTCAAAAAACGCCTATCGTGTCACTTTTGACTTTTTTGTGTGTTTTCAATCAATTTCAACATAGCCTTTATTGAATTTGTAAGGTCAGTTGTTTCTAAAGTTTGATATCAAAAATCCTAATTGAATAATATAACTCATATTTTTATTATTTGATTTTATTAAATAATATTATATTATTTTCTTTTTTAAAGATCTTAGCATGCTTTAGAGAATTTTTAATTTTATTTAAAAAAAAATAAAAAATCTTAAAAACGGAGGAAAATCGATATTTACGGAAAATTTTATAAAAATATGCAAAAATCAAAATTTTTTTTTAAATGAATTATCAATGTAAAATTATAGTTTCAATAGATGAATATTTGAAAAAACTTATTAAGATGAGGATTGAATATTTTATTAAGAAAGATTGCACTATAATCAAAAAATAATTAGAAAATAGAGCATGATTAGTATATAATACCAAAATTAAAATTATAAATGTCCTAATATGTAAAAATTAATATAAAAAAGGAGTTATTTAAGGTCATTTTGTTAAAGTTTAAGATTATTTAAAAAGCTGGTAATGATTTTACCAAACATTTATTAACTATGAACCTAAAAGAATGTATTAAAACTTAAAGTGGGTTAGAGTAGTTATTTTTTGTATTAAAATCAAACTCTTTCATAATATAATTGTTTCTTTTTAGTAAAAACATATTCAAATCAAGAATTTTGAAATATATTTTTACTTTAATAACAGGCATCATAAGTAAAATTATTAATTAAAATGTAGCTATTTACTTGAATATAAAATTTGAGACAAATAAAATCATAAAATTCGAGAATGCTATATAAAATAAAAAAAAATTAATGTGTGTAATATATAAACATATCAAGATTTTTGCAAGTACCGGTGTTTCCCAAAATAAAGCCCTTTTAAAATTTTGCCCATGTGCTTCATAGTTGGGGCTTAATTTGTCACAAACGGTATTAAATAAATTAAAAAAACTTTTATTAATATGTTCGACGTAAGTTCCCTTATCGAAAACCAGTCACAGTTTATTAAGTTAAAATCTAAGAGAAAATCATACACAGTTTAAAAAAAATTGTCTGCATTGAACACTGTCAGAATGCAATGAAAACGTAGCAGAGGCTTGGCAAAAATTAGGCATCGACCGAAATTTGTTACCTTCTACGCCTGATAACAACCCCAATTAATTTACTGAGAAAAAACAAATTTCAACGTTTATACATGGGACTCCTGGCAGAAAAGACTCTTTTTCAGATTTAGAAGACATTTTATTTAAATACGTTTAGTCTGAGAGGATAGTCAACAAGTCGATAGTGAGCTATAAACGTTTGTTGAATTCAGTTTTGAAGTAATCAAAAATCATTTTAACATTACCGACTTTTTATGTAGTGATAAATGGATTTTATACTTTTGCAATCAAAAAAGTCTGACCAGACGCAGAATAATACATGTAAGGCAAGAATAAAATCGCCCTTGTAGAAAAACAGCAAATTGATGAAAATTATTTTTTTTGTATCAACAGCTGGAACTTTTGGTTTGAATTCTGAAGTAAAATTTAATATGGATGAAAAACCACTATATATTGATATGCTTGGTTCATCTACAATTTCATTTATAATGGAAAAGAATGTGGAAGCTCACAGCACGGGACATAAAAAAACATGATTTTTTGTTGTTCTGTGCATTTCCTTATTAGGGAAATTAGTCCACAGGTTGGTAATAATAAAAGGTTTTAAAAAATGTACCCACATGCTGAATTCCAAGAAATCTTTTAGTTGCATTATTCGAAAGATGTTCAAAGGAATGAGAGGCTTATGAAAACATGGATAAAAACATGCTATTTAAGAAGAGGAAATTTTTTATGTACAGCACAACAATGTTGTACATCGATAATTATGTTAGTCACAAAATAACAAGCGTTATTGATGAACTTACAACATTTAATTGTGATGTAATGTTTATTCCTCACGAAACAACTTCATTTTTACAAAAATTGGATGTTAGTGTAAATGCAGCATTTAAGTGTTTGCAACGAAATCATTGGACCTTCTGGATGTCGATCGGGAGCAAGGAATGCATGCCGAAGGGCTATAAGAAACTATCAAACTGGGAAAGAGTATTAAATTTCGTATTTATTTCACTTAACCAATTAAGATCGGAATCAATTGAAATAACTTTCTGAGTTGTGGAATCTCATCTCAAGTAAGAGAACTCACCTTAAATTCTTAAATTCTAAGTTGCAAGAAATAATATTGTATTCAGAGCCTAATAACACCAGTATTGTTGATTGTTCGGACGACGTATCAAGTAATAATAAAGATGACGAGAATGATTTAGTTGCAAAAATCGAGGAATATCTTGAGTAGATAATTAAATCAGATTATTGAATATTATATTTTGTTAAATAGCATAAATAATGGGGTAAATTCGCAAGAGTTTAATTTCAGGAAAATTTGGCACAGGTTATTATAGCAGTTTTTCGAAATGTAGCCCTTGGTTAAATTTTGGAAAATCCCTGTAATAGGTTCTAAAAGCAAACTATTTAATATAAATATATAATTTTCAATCGATTATATTGAATTTTTAGTGGTTAATTCTATCAATTTATAAAAATGTTAAAATATTTTTTTTAGTCCTAAAAGTTTTTATTATTAGAAAAAGAACTATTTGAGATTGAAAATGCCATTAAACTATGATTAATATACAAGTAAAGAAAAAATAGTTATGGTTCTTTAAAAATTACAAAATTTAAAACTATGAAAAGAACGGTTCACCGACAAAACCGCGCCGACAAAACCACGCCGACAAAATCGCGATAAAAAATACAATATCAATTAATTAAAATCTTGTGTTGTGTTTTTTACATTTATATTTTAAACGTTTAAAATTTT